>JAFVLL020029298.1:0-18558 GCA_021397915.2 Tor tambroides | reverse complement strand
AGAGAAAGAAAATGAAAAATGAAAACCTGGAGAACAGAGCTCAGCGTGCACCCACACACAGCTGGATAAACAGATCAACAAAACGCTGATGCAACACGTTCTGTCTCTTTCCGCACGGCCCTTCTCATCTGGTTATTAAGGTCATGCTCATTTTTTATAATTCTTTTTTGGTTGGAGGAGGAGTGAAACCTCAAGTTTCAGGCGCAAAACTAATTAGCCATTGCCTCTAACGAGCGCCGTGGCGGTACGAGTGGGAGAGAGCGCGATCACGCCACTGGATTGGATGCGGGGCGGCAGCTGATTGGTCCTTCAGGTTTAATATGCGTGTGTTGGTTGCTGGCGACGGGGGAGTATCCAGATGGATCCAGGTGTTGGCAGCTTTCACTGGCGGTCCGTCGGGATTGGATGATCTGGGGGTCACGTGACCTCCAGCCTGAACAACTTGTGTTTGTGTTAAAAATGTGCAGTAACAGGCATCTGAGGGCTTAGTCATGCTGCGCTGCTTCTGACGTGGCTCTTACTTTATCCCTGGTGCACGGCATGCATACAAACACACGCTCACAGGCTGCCAGACGCTCCATCTGAAACGTACTCGCTTCTGCGGTGACAACAGATCCACACTGATGTACTACATTTACACTCCAAGGCCTGGTGAATAAATGGGATATGCTGACATCTGTTTAGATTTATTAGACACAACCGACTGTGTTTACTCCACAGAGACACATTAAGTTATCATTAGTTAGCTTTTCAAGTACTAGTCTGCACAAAGGTATAATGTCATTTTTGTACTGTATGCAAAACTTTTTTTTATATATACAAAATTTAAGTCATAATGAAACTGCTGCAGCACTCAAATGTCATTACACACTTTCCTTCTTTTGTTTAAATTACTATAAATATATACATATTTAAAACGGATGAAAAAAAAGTGCATCTTGGGTTTGCAGCCAAATGGCAAATTCAGATATAAAGACTATGGAGAAATACACATATACTGTATTAAATAAATAAATAAATAAATAAATAAATAAATAAATAAATAAAGGGGGAAGAGCAATACAAAAATCAATTCAGGACTAATTTTAATCAAAAAAATAATTCACTTAATTAATCATTGAATTTATTTATTTCAGCAAGTCATTTATTTCTTTATTTCTTTTCCTATTACTACATTTATTTATCTTTTATTTATTTATTTTTTTGGCAGGTTTGGTCCTCCATAAGTTAGTAAAAACACATGTATTTCTTTTAATTATTTGAATTAATTCAAATATATGATATTAATAAATGTAAACAAATATTTAAAAAATATACAATTATTAACAATTGTATTTTAAATATTTTAAATAATATAAAATATTAATAATAATAAATGCAGCCTTATAGAGTGTACAGTGACACTCATCATGAACAATTCATTACTGCACACAAAATGTTTGTCTTCATAATCTTTCATGTAATGTAATAGCCTGCTTCGCCTTTGAAATGACTTTCTTTTTCAGCTGACATCACAAATCCCTCTGTTCAATCCCTCACCTTCAGTTTTCACAATCCCTTTGATTCCTGATGCATGAAGTCAACTCTACATATTTCACTCTGAAACACGCCACGTTACAGAAGTAAAACAAGTGTTAGCTGTGCTAACCCTATAATTAGGCCAATCTAAAGCGAGCAGGAACTGAATGAGCAGGGAATATTATTAATAAAGATGACTGACCCCTACATAACCACAGCCGTCTAATGCTTGAGGCCGACTGTATCAATATGCAGAATTCATAAGCCAAACAAGTCAAAACATGAAGAGATTAATGCAGTGCAATGCCACAATCCATCATGCGAAAGGCCACATTTGTGTTCGTGTTTGAAAACTCGATCTGGCTGCTTCGTCCTGCCCTTTAAAACTGATAACTAAATCTGCGTTCTCCACGAGCTGTTTGCACGCGCCCTCGGTTTGATATGCATCAAAGCCAATTACATGCATAGGTGACTCCTATTAGCGAGAGTAGATCAATGTCACTAAGAGGGATTCGATAATTAAATCAATTTAACAATCAACTCACTAAACGAATGCGGGTGACGTTGAAATTAATCTGGCACGATCAGGCAACTGTTGATGTCCTTTCTGTGCGCCGAGGATATTCCGGAGGAATGATCACGGCTTGGCCGGAGTCCAGCACTAGAGGCGAAACCGAGGTTAAGAGCGTTTGGATGGGTTTGAGGAGTCATGAATTATGCTCCTCTTCAGCAGCGCTGTAGCTAAACATCAATTTTTTTTTCTTGTTTTCAATTTAGCTGGGTTTCTGGGGAAAGAGATGAGTGAGTCATGGTGGTGAGCAACTGTCTGGAGAGAAAAGGTTTGGTTAAAGGAATAGTTTACCCAAAAATTAAATTTGATGAAAATGTACTCACCCTCGGGCCATCCAAGATGTAGATCAATTTGTTTCTTCTTCAGATTTGTAGAAATATCGCATTAAATCATCTTGCTCAGCAATGGATCCCCTGCAATGAATGGGTGCCGTCAGAATGAGAGTCCAAACAGCTGATAAAAACATCACAATAATCCTCAAGTAATCCACACCACTCCAGTCTAATAATTAATGTCTTGTGAAGTGAAAAGCTCATTAAGAATCCATCATTAAGAGGTTTTTAGCTTCAAACCTTTGCTTCTGGCCAAAATATGAGTCCTCTATCTATAATATTGCTTTCTCCTGTGAAAAAGTCATCTCATCTGAATCAGGAGAGAAATATGCGCAGATCAAGCACTGTTTACAAGCCAAAACAGTTCTAAACAGATATGTGGGTGGATGTTAATGTGAGAGGACAGCAGGAGATGGACATTTACGCTAGAGGAAGCGTTATTATGGATTATGAACTCGTAATTTAGCCAGAAGTGACGAATTAAAAAAAATTAATAATGATGGATTTGTTTCTTACAAACACGCAGCTTTTGGCTTCACAAGCTATTAACTGATGGACTGGAGTGGTGTGGATTACTTGTGGATTATTGAGATGTTTTTATCAGCTGTTTGGACTCTCATTCTGACGGCACCCATTCACTGCAGAGGATCCATTGGTGAGCAAGTGATGAAATGCTACATTTTTCCAAATCTGATGAAGAAACAAACTCATCTACATCTTGGATGGCCTGCGGGTGAGTACATTTTCAGCAATTTTTGAGTGAGCTATTCCTTTAAAGGGTAGGTGTATAAATGCAAGAGAGGGCAGGTATTGTAGAGCAGAGGGTAACTATACCTGGACAGAGCAATTCATTTGCATTCCCATTCATTTACAGTTGCTCAGTCTGCACATGACCCCGATGGAAGTGCGTGCTTTGAATTCTGCTGATCTTTAGACACTCGTTTTTGCATATACAGGTCTTTTTAAATCTTCTGGAAAAAGACATCCTGACATCATTGATGGCACTGCAAGAACAAAGATGGGAAAAAATAAGTGCATTTCACACTTTTAAGAGGGTCGTTTAGAATTAAAGAACTGCCTCTTTTCAGGTCATGACTTGGAAATGAAGCATGCTTACTTTCAATTCAATTCTCGATGGCACACAACCATGGCTTTTAGAAGCTTCCAACAAAATTGAGCACATCTACTATACTATAATTGAACAGCTGCATTTTCTGTGTTGCTTGCAAAAATGGTTAGTCAGAATATGACATAATGACCATCAATGGAGAAATGCAAGAACGCAACCAAACCTTTCACTGTCATAAACCCAATTGCAAAGGCAATTAATAGGCCAACTGTGAACATACCAAACTAACCCTTACGAAAATTAACAATGGTTTTACTACAAATTAAACCAAAAACCATGGTTACTATAGTTAAACCATGGTAACCACAAATTAACCATGGTTTTGCTACACGAACCATAGTTTAACCACGGTATGTGTAGTAAAACTGTGGTTATACAAGTGATAATCAATATGCCAACAAAAAACAAAACATGGTTACTACACATTTACTACAATAAAACCATGGTAACCATATTTTCCACCCCAACAGAGTGAAAATTCCTTCATCTGTCAAACTTCTTGACCAATACAGCTGTTCGGTTTCACTGAGGGCAAGTAAACACTCAAAAACGCAGGGGAAAAAAAGAGTCCAAGTACAACTGAACTCTGTGAAAAATCTTTAGCTATACTTTAGCCCAAGGCAGATACAGTACGAGAGTTTTTTCTGCATGAGAGCATGCACGCGAGATATAATGCTGAGCCAGAGTTTACAGAAGCAGGTGCTCGAGACCATTTCAGGGCCGTGGCCCGCGAGAATAATGACAGAATCTGAAAGATTTAGTGTCATTCTGCTCCAAAATATCCCATCTGACAGGCCTTCTGAAGAGCGTCCATAAATAAAGATTGTTGACTATTGACAAATGCGGTGCTTCAAAGCCAGGCTTCCTCCAGAGGAACAGAGACGAACTGAGATATTGATGCCGATTCTTTAAACTTTCATCATTTTGTTTCGCGTTGGCTGCCAGTTCAGAGGGAAGCACTGGTTTTGTGTCAATAACTTCATTTTATGCTCGTTTGTGTGAAATATTCAGCAGCTGCATCTCCAAACACAACCCGTTCACTGTTACTGTAAATCTTTTGTTTGGGGCCTCTTCATCTCATCAGGGGATGTTTTCAGAGTCATCTGCAACGCTTTCGCTTTCACAGTGGCAATTTCAAATTATGAAGCTTCATTTGCGCCGAAAACGTTGAATTATGGACCTTTTTCACATTCCCGGGTTTCTCAGCAGCGGAAGTCGTCATAGTTGGGTTAACTTCAAAAGCAGTGAATGGGAGAGTACCACAAATACATTCATTCCACTTGCTCAAATAGCAACAGAAAAACTCTACGATAGTGTTTTCATGACTTTCAAAAAAAGATAAAAAATTGAGAGAGACTGAAACACCCTCGCATTAGTGTTAAAGGAACACTCCACTTTTTTTGAAAATAGGCTCATTTTACAACTCTCCAAGAGTTAAACAGTTGAGTTTTACCGTTTTTGAATCCATTCAGCCGATCTCCGGGTCTGGCGGTAGCACTTTTAGCGTAGCTTAGCATAGATCATTGTATCTGTTTAGACCATTAGCATCTCGCTCAAAAATGACCAAAGAGTTTCGATAATTTTCCTATTTAAAGCTTGACTCTTCTGTAGTTACATCACGTACTAAGACAGAGGGAAAATGAAAAGTTGTGATTTTCTAGGCCGATATGGCTAGAAACTATACTCTCATTCCGGCGTAATAATCAAGGAACTTTGCTGTCATACCATGGGTGCAGCAGGCGCAGTGATATTACACAGCGCCTGAAAGTAGTCCCCAGCTATGTAACTAGTTATGATATAGCTGGGGACTACTTTCAGGCGCTGCGTAATCGAAATTCTTTGGTCATTTTTGATGACCAAATGCTAACGGTCTAATCAGATTCAATGATCTATGCTAAGCTAAGCTAAAAGTGCTACCGCCAGACCCGGGGATCAGCTGAATGGATTCAAAAATGGTAAAACTCAACTGTTTAACTATAGGGGAGTTGTAAAATGAGCCTGTTTTCAAAAAAAGTGGAGTGCTCCTTTAACTAGTTTTTTTTTGTTTTGTTTTGTTTTTTTTTTGTAATTTTGTAATTATAATACAAAGTATAGTGTTATAAATGTACATACATTTTTAAAAAATCAAAATATAAAAAACTTTCGAGGATTTCGATGCTGCCTGTTAAACGCATCATCACAGTCTTGTGAAAAGGGTCCATTAAGTGTAAGCGCACGCGTCCACACGAGCTCAAACTGTGCCCAACATAATCTCATCTAAATGTGCTCGCTCTCGCTTTCCGCTACCCAGTTAGAGCAGATAAAAATATTAAAGCAATCTGCCTTCAGATGAGATTAAAATACTCACCCCAGGTTCAATCTCATATGCGGCTCTTGACAGAAAGACATGTTGAGCTGTCTGTGAATATGGGCTTTCATTTAAAGTCGGTGAGAGTTAGTGGAAAGCTGGAACGAGCGGCGTAAACATCGGACGTCAGGCCATCGCTCTTTCGTTAAAATCCACGCGCTGATGGATGACGGGATCGCCGCGGCCCTGCGATGTAATGACGCCGTTTCTCCAGTATCATCGATCTGCAGCTGACGTTTAGTTACTACAACTCTCATACCCGTTAGTAGCTCATATTTTGTTAACATGGTCAATGAATGACAGAAATGACATTGAATCGGGCTTGGGAAGGAGGGGGTTGTTTACTGCAAACTTGTATTAAATGGTTCACCCCAAAATGAAAATTGTCATTAATTAGGCTACTCACACTCGTGTCGTTCATCTTTGGAACACAAATTAAAGGGGTCAACGGATGCAAAATTCACTTTTAAATATTTTTTCATGTGTGTTGTCAGTGTCAACACAACCACCCTATAATGATAAAAATCCACCCTTTTTTTAAACCCCGATAAATCCAAACTCCTTTCTCAGATCAAGCCATTCTTAGATTCTTGGCTGAGTGACGTAGTTCTGCACAGGCCGCTCCCACGATTGTTGATTGACAGTGGTGTTTTAACACAGACCCGCCCTGAGTGAGCTGTCATCAGTCCGCCATTGTTTCACCGCCGGAGCAGATGTAGACAAGAATGTCTCCTAAGCGATGGAGGTGTTCTGTTGTTGCATGTAATAATGAACATAGCAGTCATTTACTCCCAACATCTGAGCCACTGAAGACGCAGTGGATTAATCTAAATGCGTCTATGTTCGCACGAATCATTCATGATCCAGCTTCACCTACAGAAAAAGTGAGTATAAGTTTTTTTATTTCCTAATAATGTGCTAGTTAGCAAGTTCCGGGGCTAAATGCGGCTAAAGTAAACAGTACGGCTTGTCACCCCACAGAAGAGAGGGGTGGGGTGAGCAGAGCTCATTAGCATTTAAAGGAACATGCAACGAAACGGCTCGCTATGAACAGAGCTGATTTCGACAGGGTAAAAAGGGTGTTGTTTTACACTACCATCAAGAAATTTTAACCAAAGTATGTTATAGACTTTTTATTAAGACCCTAAAGAATCATATCAACTTAAGATTTTTTTAAGATATTTTTGATGAAATCAGAGAGATCTCTGACCCTGCATAGACAGCAACGCAACTGAAATGTTCCCAGGTCCAGAAACGTAGCAATGACAACGGTAAAACAGTCCATGTGACATCAGTGGCTCAACTTCAATTTTGTGAAGCTACAAGAATACTTTTTGAACAAGGCTGGTTTTAATTCATCAAAACATCTCTTGAGGGCATATTTCATACAGACTGATTTATGGTGCCTATGAAACTGGAAAGCACTTTCTCGATTTGGCAAACTATAATCTGATTGTCTGGCTTCTGTTCACCAGATCTAGTTAAAAATGTATTGGTTTACACTTTTGAGAAAACTAATCAGTGAATTTACCCAAATTTTCCAGATTCAAAACTATGAAAGATATTCAAAACTCAAAGTGTTTTGTTTGAGGCACTTAGTAGCAAGTAAACTATCCAAGAGCAGAACTCAATATTCAACTCCTGAGTTATGAGTTTGGAGAAATAAGGAGCAGGCCAACTTCTTACTTTTGGAAAGGAGCAGTTCTGATAATTATTTTATTTTATTTTATTTTATTTTATTTATTTTGGAGACTGTTGCACCATATTTATATTTATTTTATTTAAATTAAATGAATTAATCATACAATAATAGACTACCATGAAATAATACAGTATTTATCAGTTATTAATATATAAATAAATTAAAAATATAAATACCTATGGCATTTGATATCACAATATAACATTGCACCATTTTTATATTTAATTAATTTTAATTAAATAAATTATTTAATGTCAGTGATATAATAAAAGACTGGCATGATACATTTATTTATTAACAAATAATATATTTATAATAAATATAAAGAAATCAAAATAATAAATATGAAATTTGACACTTTTTTATTAATTAATAATATGTAATACATTTAGAATAAATAAAAATTAAAATAAATAAATAAATAATTTAATGCTATGATATAATAAACTGGCATGAAAGAATACAGTTTATTTATGAATAAATAATATATAAAAATGTATAACAAAAAATGAAATAAAAAAATGATTTCATGCTTTTGATATAGCAGACCACATGAAATAAGATATTTATTTACTAATAAAGAATATATAACAAATTTATAGCAAATAAATATAAATAAAAATAAATAAATAAATACTGAATTTATTTCATGCCAGTGATTTAATAATAGACCACCATGGAATAATAACTGTATTTATTAATAAATAATAAATCCAATGGTAATCGGAAAAAAATAAATAATAATAATTATAATAAATAATGGACTTATTTAATGCCAGTAATATAATAAAAGAAATAATACAGAAATAAACAATAATAAATATAAAAAAGGTACAAAAGCTGTCACTAGGGTGGTACCTTTTTGAACACTTAATGTGTACACTTAGGTACTAATATGTATCTTTAAGGTACTTATATGCGCCATTTAGGGGTAAATAAGGTATTAATTTTGAAAAGGCCCTTAAATAATGCATTAAAACAAAATGAAATGTGGCTGGTCACTTTACAGGTCTCTTCCTGTGTATGTGGGCGACTTTGGTGGATATAAACTGCAAAGTGAACCAGACTTTAAGCTGAAATTCAAAGATCTGTCTATGCGAGACTGACCCAAAGATAAAGCCATGCGGCGCGGCTGTTTACAGCTTTGCTGTCATGTTAGCAGTGTGCTAATCGCACCGCAGGGGCTCAGTCGCTAAAAACAGGATCTTTAGTACTGACTTAGTCCTCCTTGACCCCCACAGAGTCTTTGATTCAGTCATCGAGCCTCAAGATGTCCGAAACCTCCAGCGTCCCTGTCATCTTCCACATCAATCCCTCCACACAACGGCTCTGCCTCCTCGGTGAGTTTTGCTATTTATGCAGCTTAATTATGATTGGGCTGCGCTGCATGTCAGCACTGTGCCGGGTTTGAAGTGCAGTAATGAGTCGAATCAGGCCTTTTTTCCCATCAGAGGTGCGCTTTGAATGTCGCCGTCTTCAATCAGCGGCATGCGTCCGGGCCTGTTCAGAGACGTCAACACGGAGGATGTTTCATCTATTTTTATTTTGTGTTCTCCTCGTCGGGGAGGATCTTTGGCCTTCTGTTCCACGCGTCTCCGCATCCGCGAGTTTAATAACAAACAGGACGTCAGTTGAAAGGCATTTTAATGTGACAGCGTTTTTAGTGTGTCCAAATCTTACTCGCTGCGACGGTTAAACATTTCTTTATGTCAACTCCATTTAGAGATCGTCTGCTCAATTGTCTGTTGTTTGTCTTAAAAAGAACGCCTCAGTCATCCTGCAGGGGTTCTTGTAAAGGTAACGCGGAAATTTGCACATGAAAGTCCTCGTCATTCGGTTTTGTCCTGCAGCAGGTACAAATATTTTCTTATGCATTTATTCAACCTCACACAACAAAGCTGGGCTCACTAAACAGTGTACGTTCCTGTTGATGTTATTTATTTTAAAACCCTCATTGGGTTTTAAACCAGGGTTATTGTAGTGAACTAAAACTAAAATCATAAAAAACTGTAATAAACATTAAGTGAAATTCTATACATACACTGCCATTCAAAAGTTTGGAATTGGTAAGTGTTTTAATGATTTTTAAAGAAGTCTCTTCTGCTCACCAAGGCTGCATTTATTTGGTCAAAAATATAATATTAATACAATTTAAAATTATGGTTTTCTATTTCATTATACTTTAAAATACAACTTATTTCTGTGATGCAAATCTGAATTTTCAGTGTTACATGGTCCCAATATGCTGATTTATGTTGGAAACAGTATATATATATATATATATATATATACAGCTATATAGCAGTGTGTGTGTGTGTGTGTGATACTTTTTTCAGGATTCTTTAATAAATAATTTTTAAAAAAAGCATTTATTCAAAATAGAAATCTTTTCTAACAATACAACTAACTTTTTATAAATTTAAATCATCCTTGCTGAATAAAAGTGCTAAATTCTTTTTAAAAAATAAAGGAGAAATACGTTATTGAAAAAGTTTTTTTTTTTTACTTTTTGTTCATTTAGTTGAATTGATGTAGTAAAATAACTAAAACTGAAGTAAAAGTGTATTAAAAAACAAAACAAAAAACTAATAAAAATAACCGAAACAACAAAGTTACTAAAAAAACTAAAATTGAAATGAAAAAAAAAATGAAACTATTATTTAAAAACTATATTAGTATATCAATGATATAAAATAACAGATTTAAGCTAGATTTTACTAATGTAATTGCTCTGAAATAAATGTTTTAAGAATCATAAACCGCTAATTATGTATTGACTTGTCAAAAACTGTATACCTGGTAATACTTTACAAATAAGATTACATTTCTTAACATTATCTAATGCATCATAATTTGCAAGCTATCATGAACTAACAATAAACAATTTACTCATCTAGATTAATGTTAATTTATGTGTACTATATATAAAAATCATAATATATATATATAGATTTAATAAGTGTGTGTGTGTGTGTGTGTGTGTATATATATATATATATATATATATATACTCATAACAGAATTCAATTGAATTTTTATTTGAGTATGTATGATAATTAATCTCAAGTGCCATAACCTATAGTACAAGAGATTATTATTTAAGCTTGGTTTATTCCTCAGTAATCTCCTTTTACGTTAGAGTCATCTTGTACATTATTGCATTAGCGCATTATTAGCAAACAGAGGACGGTCTGATGTGAAACTGGACAGATGGAGATGGTGCTGGTGTTCTGTACCTGTGTTTTCCTGCAGTAGATTTCTGACAGTGAATGAGTTCTTGTTAATTAGCAGAGGAAACTCTAGCTTCCATTGATTTTCACTTCCTCTCTTCTCTTTCTTGTCGTTCTTCTTAGCGGGGGATTACAGCACTTGTTCACAGAGCTTTCAGTCCAGTTCTGCTACATAATCATTTTCTCATGTTAGACTCACACTGTGTCTGAAATCAGAAGAAGCGGCATTACCCTCCTGTCAGCTCTGAAGGAAACCGGCTTCCACCTTCCAAGCCACATCTTATGATCTACAATGAATACAAAATGAGAGAAACAATTAATATATTTAATCAAAACGTACAGCTACAAGTTATTAAAAAAGGCTAAAAATCTATCTAAAAATCTTTTTTTAGTTACTTTAATAAAAACATATAATTAAAACAATAATATTTACCTCCATCACTCTTTTTTATTCTCTTGTTCCACCAATTGTGAACTGCATGCACAGGATTGTGGGATATCACCAGCAGTGAAGGACATCTGTGCTGTCATCTAAAACAGACCAGATGAAGACATCTCAATAGACAGGACAGACACTGACGCTCTGTATACTGCCTGAGAAGTGGTGTTTTTCAGTTGTAGACACTCTCTTTGGTGTTACTATTGAGTACTTGCTGTGCACTACTGTAAAGCCACAAGGTCGAGTTGTTTTGACCTTTGACCTTTAGAAATGCAGCCTGTGTTTCATGCCCTTTGGTCAGGGAGTACAAGTGTGTGTGTTTGTCTATAGGTGAATTTCGATTAGTCCTTTCAGCGAGCGCCGCTGTAATTTCCTCAGATGTAGCCTGCTGACGTATGCAGAAGAAATCAGGCCTAAACCCCAGAGGGCCGCGGTGACCCACACACCTCTGCGCATGCTAACACGTGCTGCGCAAGCACAAAACAACCAGCATTCACACACACAAACAAATAACACACAGGGAAGAAAAACCACTAATGAGATCTCAGATGTTTCCCCTCAATAGCAAGTCAGAGATCTCAATATGAACTCAAACATTTCTCATTAAATTCTCCCGAGGTCAAATGATCTGAGCTGCTATCCGCAACTATTGACTCATTTACATCAAGATATTTTAAGAAAAAAATAAGCAAAAATGATTCATTTGCCTCTCTGTTAAGTGTCCTGAGCTCTAAAGGAGCCACTTACAACTTACAAATACAACTGTTTGTTACAGTAATTAATGTTAGTTCTGATTCATAAAATTATATCTACTATCATTGAGATACTATTTTGGTTTATATTCACATTTAGAATTAGTTGCTTTATATTTTCTGTTTTCTGTTTTGTAAAGTTTTAGTAATTAAAAAATTTAATTGCTAACACTTATTTTATTTCAAGAAATGGAAATGTTTTTTTTTATGGTTTTAGTTTTCTATAACAACCCTGAATAAGATATACTATAATTTAAGTTTTGATTTTAATAACGTATTAACAAATGTTGAAATTAACATGAACAAAGATCAACAAATGCTTTAGAAGAGTTATTCATTGTTAGTTCATGTTAACTTATGCAGTTAACTTGTATTAACAAATGGAAATGTATTGTAAAGTGTTACCAGTTTTTCTATAATATTTATATTTTCTTTTATTTCTGCTTTATATTAATTACCCAAAACATTTTTAATAGTTTTAGTAAACAATAACAGCACTGTAACCCCATTCAACATCATAACAGATCCAGCAGGATATAATGCGATGTAAACCTGCAGGTGTTTCTAAGGTGTTTTGACGGCCCAGCGTTCAGCTGCGGCTGACAGCAAAGACCCAATGAAGCCACACTCAGACATTTCCTACCCAGAATGCTTAACTCTCATCTGATCTAACAGAGAGTTTATTCATATCAGCTCTGACTGGATGGGCCGCATGACATTTGGATATTTGAGGAGAGCCATTTTATCATTCCCAGGATCGAGAAAATGGGAAACATGCAACGCAAATGTTAAAGCACATAAAAGACACACAGCCTGGAGTTTTGCTGCTGTTTCTGAAAGCTTGAGATGACTTTAACAGCAAATACTCATGGTTAAATGATAAATATAATATTTTGTATATATTGTATATATAGTTCACTCAGACGTGTTATAAGCGATTTATACCAAGGAGGCAAGAGGAATTAATAAGTATATATAATATACTGTATAATACCCATATATGTATGTTTGTATGAATATATATATATATATATATATATATTAGTGCTGTCAAACGATTAATCACGATTAATCGCATCCAAAATAAAAGTTTTTGTTTACATAATATATGTGTGTATATTTATTATGTATATATAAATACAAGCACATGCATGTATATATTTAAGGAAAATATGATGTTTATATATTAAATATATTTATATAGAATATAAAATATAATAATATAAATATATAAATGCATATACATGTAAATATTTTCAAAATACATACTGAATGTGTGTGTTTTTATATATACATAATAAATAAGCACAGTACACACACATATATTATGCAAACAAAAACTTTTATTTTGAATGCGATTAATCGCGATTAATTGTTTGACAGCACTAATATATATATATAAAACTATTTTATTTTATCAGATGCTTCTATTTAAAGCGATTTATACTAAAGAGGTAATAACACAAGAAGTGCTTAAATAAACTAACTAAATAAATAAAATTAATCTTCACTCTTTTGAAAGCTTCAGCTTACTTAAAAGCGAACACTTGTGCTTCCCTCTGAATAAGTAGACGGTTAAAGGAGAAGGAGTGGGGAAATAAACAAGGGATTCATTAAAAGGTTTCTGAAAGGATAGTGTGTGATGAATGTGGCACTTTCTGAGAGCCGCTGCCTCTGTAATGATTCTCTACGGTCTGCGGCGTCACGCTGTTTGCCCTGAACAACACACTTCATACACACCGATCCTGACCTCTCACACTCCATATCTCCCCACATCCACCAGAGCTTCATAATGACGCGCAATGGGAGCCATTTTTCTGCCGCCGGGCATCACAGGATTATTTACATTATAGTTAATGAACAGAGATCGGCTCATAAACAAATGTACAAATTCAAGCGGGCTGAGAGGATAGAGTCGGTTCTGGATGGAAACGTCTGTAATGGGAAACAGCAACACTTATAACAAACAAACGTCTGACTGAAGAACATTAACGCGTGTGCTGCTGGGTGTTTGGAGGCCAGCGGATGTCAGTCACTTGTGGAATTGAGGTCGTTTCTGTCTGCAATAAGGTTAATAACAGTTACTGTCGGACTTTAGTCTGAGTCTGAAACAATTACAAGTGATCATCGGGGTCAGAGGTGCAGGACAGACACAGAGACGAAGCTAAACTTCACTGAGGAACAAGGATGAGGATCAGGTAGGTCATTCATCACAATACCTGGAGAAAGCATCTGTTAGTATTTGCATTCTTCTGGAAAAGGGCTGCTCCGGATGTACACGAGCTCTGGCAGAGAGTTTCAGATGAAGCCGAAGGGAAATGATGTCACGTCAACTTTCAAAGACAGCAGACACTGTTAGAATGAAAAAAAATGAATTAAAAAAAATAAATAAATAAATTTAAAAAAAAAAACAAAAAAAACAATCACACTGTTAGTCTCCAAAAAGACTGTACACTGTAACACACAAAGACACACATTTGGATAAAAGTTTAAATAAATAAATAAATAAATTGGACAAAGTGACTTACAAACAAGAAATACATCCAATAACACAAGATGTGCTTAAATAATTAAATTAAATTAAATTAAATAAATAAAGATACAAAAATATATAAGGAAATCTAGCATACCAATTGAGATACACTGTAAAAAAATGACCGTGATTTTAACGGTAAAAAAACTGTGAAAATGCTACAGTAAAAACCTGTTAAATCGTTAACGGTAAGTTCCCCTAATATATATATGGTGAAAAACTAATAGACATTTTAGACAATTTTACGGTGAAATACCGTTTTTGGAAGTGAAAAAGAATGTAAAATTTACAGGGAAAAACCATAAATTGACGTTCCCAGAATTCCCTGCATTGCATGGTGTAAATTGGATGCTTATTCTTTGAAATAACTATGTTTCTTCTTAGTTTTTTCTTATCAGTTATGTTTATTAGGGTTGTATGTTACATCTAATGTTGTTAAATTAATGTTTATAGCATATTTCAGTTTATTGAGTCTCACCATGATGGTGTTTAGTGTTTGTGTGAATGACACTGTGCACCTTCTATATATGCTATTATTTAAAAGCTGCTTGTGATGGGCTTTGGTTCATCATGTGACTCTCATCACCACCTGCCTTTGATGGTTATCAGTGTATTTCAAAGGTATAAAACAGATTTCAGTACTTCAATAGGTTGGTATATTAACATTATATCAGTTAATGAAATTACGGTATTTAGCTGTAAATTTAAGTTAAACCCGTAAAACCTAAAATGTTGCTATCGTATTTTTTACGGTAGAATTCCGGCAACCACAGCTGCCAGTTTTTTACCGTAAATTTTACGGAATTTTTTTTTTACAGTGTAACTAAGATTTTTCAAAGAATTACATAATATTTTATAAATAATTTCAGACAATATTTATATAATGTGTTCAAGTTAATATTTAAAGACAGCAGACAGAGAAAAAGGCTACAAATAAAAAATTTTAATACATAAAATGAGATAAACAAAATATATAAAGAAATCTAAAATTGAATGAAAACATTCAGTTGAGACCAAGATTTTAAAAAATATATATATTTATTATATATTAATATTATTAACACACACACACACACACAATAGACTATTATTATGTAATCTGATAGTAAAGTTAATCATAGACAGCAGACAGAGAAAATACATAGACTAAATTTTGGCAAAATAAAAGTCTGCCAAAATATTCAATAATATGAAAAATCTGTGGGTGGGTTAAAATAGAGAGACACATGTTTTCATGAGAGTTGGCACTTTCCGAGCCACAGTGACAACACTGTGATGTGATGTACTGCAACAAAGTTAAAAAAGAGTTTAACTTTATGCAAATATGCAATGTTTAAAATATATGGAACGCCCTGTTCACACTCGACAGGTTTAATGTAAATTCACTTATCACTAGCACCTGTAAAAACCAAACTGTGTGAGCTGAAAACACATTTAAATGCTCCAAACAGGAGTGAGGACTGTATTTAGCTGCAGTGTGAACGCGGCTGACGTGAATCAAAGCGCCGAGAGCGTCTGTGTGGATTATTCCTCAGAAAACGCTGTTCATTACTCATCACAGAGTCTAACCGGCCCTCGAGCCAAACACACGGACAGAATCAAGTTCATTACTTCCACTTAAACAGGTTAGCGTCACATCGAAGTGGTCTGAGCGATTGTGAATGTGTCTGAGGATTTACTGTTTTCAGGTTTGTGTGCATCTCGTTGGTGTTCTGCTGTGAGACGCAGATGAGATCTGAATCAATCACGCTTGTGAACTCACTGCGGTGTGGCATTTCTGTTTTGCTCTTCTCGCTCTCTTTGCGACCATTAAGTTTGAGGCTACATCTGCCACTGCGATCCTGCTGGAAGAGGTTAAAGATTTAGGAAACATGGCAGCTCAATAACTTCATGCAGCTTCTTCCTTCATAAGCCAGTCTGAAGGAGCTGAGATACTTTCTACAAGCTGTTGTTGGCTAACACTGACTTAACTACATTTCCCAGATTTACAATAAAAAGTAAATACATTTAAAATTTCAAAACTAAATAACATTTATATAATTAAAAATATATATATTAAAAAATTATTTTACATGCATAAAGTCTTATAAAGTTTGGTGTCAATTAAGAACACATAAGTGAATTACTAAGAATTTTAAATTTTTTAAATAAAACAAAATCAGACTAGAATTACATTCTCTGATTAAAGAATGTTGTAAATTGTTACAATTAAATTTAAATACATTTTAATCAAAAAATGTAATTAAAGTTTTTCATATATAAAGTTTGATGCAAATTGAGTTGTTTTTCAAAGAACTAAATTAAATACTGTTTCATTTTAAAGGGGTCATCGGATACGACATGCACTTTTACAAGTTGTTTGAACTGAAATGAGTGTTGGCAGTGTGTGTACACAACCACCCTATAATGATAAAGATCCACCCAGTGTTTTTTTGTTTGTTTGTTTGTTTTTTAAATCTCATTCAATCATATCCTCTTTCTCATATCAAGCCATTCTCAGATGCCTGTCTGTGTGACGTCACACAGACCCAGGCCCCTCCCACGACTGTTGATTGACACTAGCGTTTTACCTTAGACCCACCCTGAGTGAGCTGTCATCAGTCCGCCATTGTTTCGACTCCGGAGCAGATTTAGACAAGAATGTCTCCGATTAAGCGATTGAGGTGTTTTGTTGTTGGATGTAATAATGTAACATAGCAGACGTCATTTACTCCCGACATCTGAGCCGCTGAAGACGCAGTGGATTACCTTTGTTTTTGAAGGGAATGCATCCCCCGATCTACCTAAATGCATTTATGTTCGTGCGAATCATTCGTGATCCAGCTTCACCTACAGAAGAAGTGAGTATAAGGTTATTTTATGAATCTTTGCAAATCGCCTTTACTAATAATGTGCTAGCTAGCAAGTTTCACGATGAATGCGGCTAAAATTTACAGTTTCTCAGAGAGCAGCTTGGAAGAGAGGGGCAGGGTGAGCAGAGTACATTAGCATTTAAAGTAGCATGCACTAAAATGGGTTGCTGAAAACAGAGCTGATTTTGACAGGGTAAAAAGGGTGTTGTTTTACACTACCATTTCAACCAAAGTATGTTATAGACTTTTCATTAAGACCCTAAAGAATCATATCAACTTGTGGAAAATGGGCATCCGATGACTACTTTAAATTAATATAATTAGTAATCAGTTTAAATACTTTTAATCATAAAAACAACAACAACAATAATAATAATAATATACTTTAAAAATGAAACTATATATTTTATATAAGGTATAATGTTTTACATACTGTCTATAAAGTTTAATGCCAATTTAGTTTTTCAAAGAATTGCACTATAATACATTTATATTCGAATATATATGATCTAATAAAATATATTAACAGTAATATTAAATGAATTAAAAACAGTTAAATAAATACATTTAATACATTATTATAGAAATATATTTTTTAGAAAATAAATTTATAGAATAACAAAATATAATATTAGACTATAATTATCTATATCTATAATTATCTATAACTATTAATCTCAGTTAACTTAATATCAAATATGATAATTAATAATTGAATAAACTTATGTATAAATAAGTATGTATAAATGTATAAGTAATAATATATTTATGTGATTAAAAACAATAATTAATCGTATTCAAGTTTTTGTTAGCATCTTGTAGAGCAGCTTTATTTAGAAGGGCAGTTTGACTGCAGTTTAAATTATTTAAATTATGTATTTTCCCAAGCTTTCCCGGTGCAGCAGCTTGTCCCTGTCCTAAAATCCTCCTCCGGTGATTCGCCGGTCACTGGGACAAGAGTGACAGAGAACCTGCATCAGAAAGAAACGTCCTATCTGCAGGTTCAGCGGTGCATGTCTGAAATTAACTATAGACAAGATTAGAGTCAGTGCTAATGAAACCACCAAAAACGCCAGTCTACATTCATTACATTCAGTGAAACACAGCAGATGAACAAACAGTGTCTGAGGAAGGAGTGAGACAGACAGACAGA
>JAFVLL020029296.1:7500-10615 GCA_021397915.2 Tor tambroides | reverse complement strand
ACAAAATATCTTCATGGAACATGATCTTTACTTAATATCCTAATGATTTTTGGCATAAAAGAAAAATCTATAATTTTGACCCATAAAATGTATTTATATACCCCAGTGACAAGACTGCTTTTGTGCTCCAGGGTCACACATTGTCCTAACAAATCATTCATCAATGGAAAGCTTATTTATTCAGCTTTCAGATGATGTATAAATCTCAATTTCAAAATATTGACCCTTATGACTGGTTTTGTGCTCCAGGGTCACATTTGAGCAAATGGGAATGCAAAAAATATATTTGTGGTACGCTCCCATTCACTGCTCTTCAAGTTAACCCAACTATGATGACTTCCGCTGCTGAGAAACCCAGAAATGTGAAAAAGGTCCACTGTTGTGTTGTTCTGCAGGGATGATCTGAGTTTGCTGCACTTCCTGCGCGCTCTGTGTGACTTCCTGCCGGTGTCACATGACCTGCAGCCTCTGGAGGTCCTGAGGTCCTGCTCTGGCTCTCTGGCTCAGACTCTGCAGATGGAGATGCACACTGTGACTCAAAAGGCGTCTTCAGCTCTGCACTCTGATGAGGGAGCGAGGGGCGGAGTCACAGACGATCAACACGCTTGGAGAGGAGTGGCTTAAAGAAAGGGGGTGGTGCTTCGAGAGGCTCCGCCCCCTTCTGGACGAGACATGCTACAGCAGACTGATAGAGCACATGATTCAAGCACAGCTGGACACAGATGAAGCCGCTCTGATGGAGGCTCCTCGACTGTAGGTAAAGGAGCGTAAAACTCACTGTCTAAAAATACCAGCTAAAATACGGTCATTAGTCCATGTGACTCTCCACTGCAGCTCTAAAATCTTATTTTAAGCATGTTATGGTCAGTCATGTGACACGTGATAACCAATGATGACATCAGACCTTTTGTGATTTATTTTGTCTTTTATTTTATCTCAATTGAGATTTCAGAGCTGTGGTGGAAGGGAAGATTATCATTTAATAGTAACTATTTTAGTATCATTAATATAGTATTTTTTTAGTATTTTAAGTTATTTTTTATTTATTTTTTATTTTATTTTTTTTATTTTAGTTAAAGTTTTGGAAATTTTGTAGTGTGTTTTTTTTTATTTTATTTTTTAGGTTTTATTAGTTGTTATTTTTAAATGTATATTTATTTTTTATTTCAGTTTTAGTTATTTTCAGCTTTTAGTATTAGTTTTTCATTTTGTTTTAGTACTTTCGTTGTGCATTTTTATCAGTTTAATTACTTTTTGTTGTTTTTATTTGTTTCAGTTTTGTTTTCATTATTTTTAGTTTTTATTTTCAAAATTACTTAAATTACTACTTCAAATTAAACTAAATGAAAACTAGAAAAGGGAGTAATATTTATTAAAAGCATATATATTTTATTATAGTTAACATCTATTTTAATGCAACTAAATGTAAATGTTTTTAATAGCTTGTTTTAGTTAACGATAATAACACTTGTTCTGTTCGTCATGCAAAATATCACGAAATATCAAGAAATGCACAAACCATTAAAAAAAAAAAAAATAAGAATCTTTAAAAAACATTAATGAATGAAAGAATAAAACATATTTTATATTTAATAATAAATATTAAAATATGACCTAATATTGACAAATATATATTAGCATAATATTGACAAATATGGTGCCTTTTTGCCATTTTTGGAGCTTGACAGAAGTGATCACTGAAGTGCTGTAGGGAGAAATAACAGCATATAGGTTTGAAATGGCATGAGATGAGTAAATGATGACAGAATTTACATTTTTAGTTGATTTATTGCTTTAAAACAACTTAGTAAAGAGGCAGAAGGAGCACAAGGAGCATCACAGCCTGATCGAATAAAGAAAATAAGACATCAGCAGTGACTGAAACACTGAACTCTGTGTCTTTCAGCTGATCGTCTGAATCTGTGCTGAATGATGAGCGTCTCTGAGATCTCCTGCTGGAGATTGAGAGTGGTTTGGTCTTGAGGTTCTTCTAATAGTTGAGTGATATTTCCTCAGGAAAGCTTCATCTGTTGGTCCTCCGCAGGGAAACAGATTCTCCATCACCGCCTGTGTCTTACAGCAGTCGTTTGTGTTTACTGTTGAAAATAAATGCTTGGATGCAAAAAGACTTAAAGATGATTGTTTTCTATAAATATGAGGTTCTTTATACTGTATTTCAGACTTTCTGCTTTCTACCAAAATTTTACATTGCTTGCTGTTTTTCTTTTTTTTTAGTAATTACTTGTCTATATATGTATCTGTAGATAGATACTTTAAAAACAATTGTATTAAAGTTGTAAATAAAATATTGCAGTATGTTTTACAAGAAAATTGTTTTAAAGAAAATCCAACACACACATATATACATACATATATATATATATATATAATTTTTTTTTTTTTAATTATTTTTTTAAATAAATATTTTACTATTTTTAAGACATTTTCTAGATTTTTTTAATCAACTGATAATTATTTATATATAAATGTGTGTGTGTGTGTGTGTGTGTATGTATATATATATATATATATAATTTTTTTTCTGTTAAAAATCTTTACTATTTGTATGACATTAACAATTTTTTTTAATCAACTGATAATTATTTATATATAAATATATGTATATATATGTGTGTGTGTATATATATATATATATATATATATAATTTATTTTTTGTTAAAAATCTTTACTATTTGTATGTCAATTTCAAGTTTTTTTTTAATCAATTAATTATATTTTTTTCCCCCATGTTCTTATCACTGTACATCTAAATTCGGTAATACTTTATTTTAAGGTGTCTTTGTTACATGTTCGTTGTACTTACTATTATAATAACAATAAGTGATGCACAATTCTAAATAAGTAAAGCCAGTTGGTTAATAGCCTAATCCTCCAGGAAGTGATGTCGTTTTGTAGAGAACTCGGCAGCACATCAGTGAATATTATGATGTTTCAGTCAGAGTTTGACATGAAGATCAGCGTCTGAAAACACTTCCCTGAGGATCGACAGCTTCTCACTGGCAGAGCAGGTGCTTTTGCTGAGGCGTCTTAGGAGAATTAAACCTTAGATTGAAACAGGAGAAGAATGTAGCTGATATGATCGCTCATATTACA
>JAFVLL020029296.1:0-2500 GCA_021397915.2 Tor tambroides | reverse complement strand
TAACTCGGCTTGTCCAATTAACACTTTAAACAAATAAATCATTGAATCTGTTTGTTCACTAAAATGGACCATTTGAACTGATTCAACTGAACATTGTTTACTAATCAATATATCAAACAAAATTTTAAAAATGCATAAATTATCACTTGTTTTCACACATCAGATATACTTCAACATATATATATTAACTGCAGATGCCTATTATGCTTCTGATTATTATATCAGACTGAATGAGTTTATGATTATGAAGAAACAGCAGCTCATCCTCATTAGAAGCTCCTGCAGGATTATGAGATTATGAACGCTTTGATTTCCAAATAATGCTGATTATCAGATGAACATAATGACATGAGGGGAAATGAGTTAAATAACATCAGTTTAAAGTCAGAAACACATTTAGAGGATGTTTCTGTGACGTTTATAAAGCACTGAAACCTCTTCAGTCAGAAAATCAGACGAAGGTAATCTGCATTATGGGTTATGAAACTAAAAAGCCAATCATCCTGATTACTGTGTTCTCAGCTTTTGTTGTTTTCAGGCGAGACTCTTTCCATTTCATATTTATGCTCCCTTTCATGTTTCATCTGCGTCTCTCATTTCCATCAGTGAACTTAAAATAAAAATCTAATTTTAACTATATATATATGTGTGTGTGTGTGTGTGTGTGTGTGTGTTTTGTATAATATTTGATAATATATTAAATATAATTTTAATAATTAAAATGATCTATATTTCACGTTATATGTAAAAAAATAGATTTTTAAACTATTTTTAATAAAATATTAAATACTCTTAATAATTACATATTTAATATGATTTTTTAACTTAATTTTTATATTTTTAAAATAAAAATTATCTATACTATTTTATCATAGTCATAGTCATAAAAATAAATTATATATTATTTGATTATGATTTGGTGGAAAAAAAAAAAAAAAATATATATATATATATATATATATATATAACTTTTAGTATATATATAACTTTTTATTTAATAACTAGAATATCTCATTTAGTTTATTTTTATTTATTTTATATTTTTCACTGCAACAGTTTGAAATATTAAAATAGTAACAGTTTTGTCTATATGACAATATAAAATAATTTCATATATATATATATATATATATATATATATATATGATTAATTAAAATATATTTATTTAATCAGTGCTGATTATCAGCGTGAAACTCATTATAATGAAAAAAATATCTAAAAATAAACAGATTTATGCTTTAGTAACTTCTTGATTCTGTAACAATTATTATACAGTTAATTATACAATTATTATACAATTATTGATTCTTGATTGAAGTTACAGTACTAAAGCATCAATCTGCTTTTTCATTGTTTTTTTCTAATTTAGAAAATATATAAAACAAATCAGTCTTATCAACTAAAATCATTAGAAATAATTCATTGTAAAATGAATAAATATTTTTAAAAAATAATCTGAATTTGATAAATCAATAATCTGTAAAATAAACTGATTTATGCTTAACTAATCTATTGATTATCTAATTACAGTCATTTTCACAAATAATAAAAATATGGTTAAAACATGAATAAAAAGGACAAACTGCAATGAAATTTAGATTTTTTTTTTTTTTTTTGCAAAAAGTTAGAAATAATTCTAAAATAAAAAAACTATTTGAACTTGATTTAAATAAATCTGTAAAATAAAAATAAACTGATTAATGCTTTTGTAAGTTGATGATTCTATAATCATATTATAATAGTTTTCACAAATAAAGAAAATGAATGAAATTAACATGAATTGAACACTGCAAAAAAAGAAAATTGCAGAGAAAATATTTATTTGACACATTTACTAAATTAGACTGTATAATTAAAAAAAGAAATCTGGGCTATTATTTAACTAAAATAAATTAATTAATTAAAACTCTTTGTACATTTATTTCAGCTAGTGGCCAAGACAACATTTCTTATTTTTGTTTAGTTTAAACAAAATAATTAATATTAAAATGACAAAAATTAATAAATATAAATTAATAAAAACTATATCGACATAAAAAAAAAACAATAAAAAAACAAAACAATGTGTCATTAATTCAAATAGAGAAGAAATAAAATATAAAATAATTAGAAATAATAAGTGAAAAACTTTACAAATAAAAAAGTCACATTGGCAGCTATATCTGAAAAAGTTTGTTGTACTAAAACTAAAATAAATATCAAAATAGAAATATAAAGAAATCCCTGAAAACAAATAAATGGCTATAGCAAAGTTACTAAATTTTTTAAAAAAGTTTCTAAATTAATCTAAAATTTTTTTACAAAATTATTTATATATATATACAGGTCCTTTTCAAAAAATTAGCATATTGTGATAAAGTTCATTATTTTCTGTAATGTACTGATAAACATTAGACTTTCATATATTTTAGATTCATTACACACAACTGAAGAAGTTCCAAGCCTTTTATTGTTTTAATATTGATGATTTTGGCATACAGCTCATGAAAACCCAAAATT
>JAFVLL020029295.1:0-32049 GCA_021397915.2 Tor tambroides | reverse complement strand
TCTCTCTCTCTATACTTATATCTCTGTTATTGAAGGCTCTAGACTGCTCCAATTCCCTGCTGTCTCTCTTGCCTGCATATAGTAGTAGCTGCCTGTCTCTCTCTCTCTGATGGAGGACAGCAGATATCCTACAAAGTGTCTGTCTGCCCTGAGCCTAGTACATACAGGCGGATGTCAAAAGAAAGGCAAAGAGATAAAACACAGGAATGATGCTTGTGTTTCCTCGTCATGCCAGATCTGTTGCAGAGATAGCAAGAGGCACAGTGTCACTCCTCACACCAGATATCTTGATCCAGGGTTATACCCACCCCTCCAAGGGTACATACCATCACCTTCTATGTACACATGGGGCGATGTTGCCCATCTTTGTCAGTGTTTCGTTCAAGGCTGTTGTTATTGTTGTAATTATATATTATTATTCTGGGAGTGAGAAGATTGTTTCCACTGATGGCATAGGGGCACTGCAGAGGGCTTGTTGGGACTCGTGGGCAAGACATGTTACCCTTAGAATCCTTGGGCTGATAAACCATGCACACACATATGTTTATAGCCAATGCATACATATTTACTCTTGAGACTAAACTTTGCTGAGTTTCTATGAAATCTGTTTTCAAAAGTATGTAGATTTATTAAACGCCCATCTGCCTTGCTGCCTCCTTGCCTGCTGTATTTTGTGCTTGCCAAGTGCAGACCCTTTTATCACCTGTTTTTTGGGGTGACCCCCAAGGGGCGGGGCCACAACTGCCAGACACCCGCTGACTTTCTGCTCTCTGGTGACCCTTGACATTTGGCTTTAGAGGGGGCGTGAGCAGGAGACTGGGAGAGTTTATTATTTCCTGTGTTTCCTACTTCGTCTTCCTCTGAGTGGTCCCGCAGGGGGCAGGGGAGATGATATGTATGTATGTATGTGCATGTTTGATGCTTGCAAAGAGTGTTTTTAGGTCTCACTGCAGCTAAAATGAATGATGGGATAATAGATTCTTTCAGAATGCAACTATTATTTTTATGTCCAGCACTCGTCCAAAGGTGTTGTGGGTAGTTGCAGCATGGTTGCTAATATGCTCTTGTTTTAGCACAATGTTATGGTTTTTAGGTGGATTCTTGGGTGTTTTGAATGGTTGCTAGGTGGTTGACCAAAGAGCCCACTCCTAACTTTGGTCCCAAGCTATGACTCTGATTTGTGCTTCAGTGTAATGAGATTTTTCTTTTTGCTCATTTTATTGTCCATCAGTTAAGTCAGCTGTCAGGTTTTTAACACACTATAAGAAATGGTAGCTAATAATGCTGCTTGTTATAGCAAGCACTGCTCAAGAAAAATGAAAGAGAAGGTATTAGTATGCTTGAATGTGAGTAAATCTGAGCGTGTGTGTCCTGTCACAGACCTGTTCAGCTTTAGTGGTCTCACCCAGACGTAACCTCTTTAATTTGACCCAGTTGAGTGGCCTGTCCTGTCCTTTTGGCTGATGTTGGGCCGGGCACAGAGCCCCATGGCACACACAGTGTGAATATCACAGCTGGGCGGCCATTGTCCACCAGCCCCCGACCCAAACTACACTCACAGACCAGGAGCCTGTGATCAAAGGCCCTCCGGATTAACGCAGCCCAGATACAGAGGACTAGCGCTAGGGGAGGGATGGGTTCAAAAGCAAAGAGGAATGCTCCTAATTACGATTCTTTCACTCTTTTCCGTGTCTCACCCTTTGGGCGCTCCCCTGGTCTTTCTTTTAGGGTGTTTTAGACTGTGTGTGAGTGTGTGAAAGCCATGTGGAGGCTCTTCAGGCTACAGTGAGTCTGTGAGAAAGCAGTGCACTGTGACAGGCTGGTGATATTAAGAGTAGACCACAAGCAGACTCTTCCAATGCAGTCCATCGGAGATGGGCAGAATTGAAGGGGGCAAAAGAGAGCAAGGGAGAAGAAGGATTGTAGGTTGAGGGTGGGTGAGGGGGCGTAGCAGTTCAGGAATTTCTGTTTCACTGGAGAAGCGCTCTATGGGAATGCATCGCAGATCAGCAGAAAGAAATTTCTTTTTGGTGGAAGGCTGGGCGAGATCAAGGCGTGTATAAGGAGATGTGTCATAAAGGTTTTTGAAAGTGTTGTTTAGGATTACCTGTGAAATGTTAGGTTTTGTAATTCCTACAAGCTGAACTCCTCGACCAGCTATAGACAGAAGATGAAAACAGTGCTATCTCTAGAAAGAGTAGGCCTGTGGGTAACTTTTATTAGTGGTACTTGTTGAGGCACTCCTACTTCAGCAGTCTGAGCAAACCCCAAAGTAATAAATAGGGATGCACCGAAATGAAAATTCTTGGCCGAAGCCGAACAAAATGAAACACTGGGCCGAAGGCCGAATACCGAACATGGTTTTTCGCATTTTTTTCCCCCGTAGGCCTATTTTGCCATTTTTTTTTCACCATTGCATAAATTAAATAGCCAAAATGTGCTTTTTACTGTTTTGTCCTGCTTTTCAAATAAAAAAATCAATTACAAAACAACAATTTAAAAATATTTACTTAACACTGAACATTTTTTAACATTCTATCAGACATTATAGCAACAAAGCACAATTTAACTTAAAATTAATAAGTTATTAAAATAATATTTTTTTGGCCATTTTTAAGACCCCCTTCTTGAAACAGTTATGTATTTTTTACTGTACAAATAAATGCAGCCTTGCTGAGCAGAAGAGACTGCTTTTAAAACATTACAATATATTACAGATCCCAATTTGAACACTGTGTGAATGTTATAATAAATGTATAGAGCTGTTGTAGGGTAATTATTGTTATCATTATTATTGTCTTATTATTTTATTTTACAGAACAACAGTAAAATTACAACACTAACATTTATGAATGTTGATGGAGTTATTGCTTTTTTTTCTTTTTGCTTTTTTTCTCATTTTATTTTGGCAGAAACCCGCAGGAAGATCTTAGTGCTTCTTTTTGTTGACAACAGCATGCAGATATTTAAATGATTCTCACTACGAATTTGGGAAGATGTTTGTCGCACGTATCACATTGTCACATGTCTTAAAAAAATTATAAAAATATTACTGAGCAAACGACGAGTAACAGTATTTTAGCGCAGATTTTCCTCGCTTTGGACTCGTGAGCTCGTGAAGCGCTGTTTGAATGCATGAAATTCGTGCATTTATTAGAAAACATAACATTCTGCAGTTTATATACTAATCGTTTGAGGCCATTTCGCAATTTCAATCATCACAGTAACCAGCAACAACCACCTCTTCCTCTTCTCATCGGAGACATGAGGTGCAGCGCTAAGCAGTCTCTCGCTGTCTGTGCTTCCTGCTTGTAATGATTTTTGTGTCTTTCTCTGACAGTTTTAAATACTTTCACACTGCAGACGTGTTTGCTGCATTAGTGCGCACCTCTATTTGATTACGTCACGTCATTGTTCGGTACAATTTATTCGGTCTTTTCGCTTATTCGCCCGAACACCGAAAGAGTTTTTTTTGCTATTTTCGGCCGAACAATTTCGGTTGCTGAACATTCGGTGCATCCCTAGTAATAAACTTCTTTGCATCCGTTGTCATTTTCCTTATAGTCATGAATGCATTTGTGTGACTTTTTGAGAGGAGGTGCGCTGTGACCTTTCAAAGTGGTTTTATCATTACTTAATAGTATGACCTAAAAAAATCCTGTAAACTTGCATTAAAGGAGTGACCTAAACCATATCTTTGGACTGAAGTGTTGGAGAGACAACCACCTAGTGATGCACAGAAACCCCTCAGAGCAATTTAAACTTCACATTGCTATTTCAGCTAATGTGATCATTATTTCTATGGAGGACCAAACCTGCATAAATTAAATATGAATAAATGAATAAATGAATGAATGAATAAATAAATATATTAATGAATAAATAGATAAATAGATAAATAAATGTGATAATAGGAAAATAAATAAATGAATAAACGACTTGATAAAATGATTCATTTTTAATAAAATTCATTTTTTTTATTTTCCCCCTTAATTTATTATTTTCTGCTTTTATACATTTATACATTTTTAAACATTTTTTTAACTTTTATTTTTTCACTAATTCTTTTTTAATGTATTTTTATATTATTTATACATTTATTTTTAAATTTATTTATATATTTATGTATTCTTTTTTTTTTAGAATGATTTATTCCCACATGTATTTATTTTTAGATTTATTTATTTATTTATTCATTTATTTTTACTTTTCTGTGTGTAACATGGAAATGAGGAAGGTGGTCCTTGTGTAGCTTCAGTGCATCATTGGTTGAGAGCTCACGCGTCGAGTACGTCAGGCTAAGCTAAGCGTAGAGATGAGCGTTTTTCAAAGAAAATGGCGGCAGAAGTAGTAATTCGTTGTCCACTTTGCTACGGGATGTGGCGAATCAGCTGGAGAGTTGTAAGTTATTTTTCACCTGAAGTTATTATACATTAATGAGAAATATTTAAAATATTTTCCAGAAATAAAAACAGGAAGCTGAAGCTACTTATGTGATCTCCCACAGCATACGTAATCATGTGAGTCTGGAACCGTCGACGTCAGACCTAGGGTGATGACACCCAGAGTCAGACCACCCAGTGGATGGTTGGTTTCTAGTCTAATAACTATTCTGTAATAGGAAAAAGTTTGCCCAAAATCAGGCAAGTCTGATGTTTCATTACAAAATAAAAGCCCTCCAAAATCTCATATAAAGGGTGTGAACTGTATATACGCACAACAAAACAGCGCGGCGGCTAGATTGACCATGCATTTCGGAGTGGCGGCTGGCTTGACCGCAGTGGCCTACCGTGCCAGAGCGCGACCTAGTTGTTCCAATTTCATAGAAGCCATTGGTGGTTAAGAAAGCATAGCCATTTCAGTTATTTACAGTCAAAACTTTTCCGTGATTACAGAATGGTTATTCAGACTAAGAGCCAACCATCCACTAGGTGGTACGACAGAAAACTCTAGGTGTCATCACCCTAAGTCACAATCAGGATCTAGCTCGATGGCGGCAGTCTGAGAAGACACATAAATAACTTCAGCTTGTTTTTAAAATATTTTAAATATTTCTCATTAATCTTGAATAACTTTAGCAAACAGGAGCAGCCAAGGGGGGGGCATTCGCAGGCCGTGCCCCCCCCAAAAAGAGTTACTGTGCCCCCCTTCCCATCCTCTCTCCCCTCCTTGCTGAATGTGATCGATTTCAGCCGAAAGTGAAACCGTAAAACAGCGCACATAAACGATTGCAGGCTTTAACGAGCGTCAGCAACTGCACGCGATCACAGATTGCATAGCTTCCCCATTAGAAATTCAAATGCCCCCGATGGAGGTGCCTGGTGGCTCTGACTAGGTGAAAATAACCCACAACTCTCCAGCTGATCTGCCACATCCCGTAGCAAAGTGGACAACCGAATACTATGCATTTTCTTTAAGCGGCGCTCATATATGGCTTAGCTAGCCTGTGATTCGCGTGAGCTCTCAACCAATGATGCACTGAAGCTACACAAGGACCACCTTCCTCATTTCCATGTTACACACAGAAAAGTAAAAATAAATGAATAAATAAATAAATAAATCTAAAAATAAATACATGTGGGAATAAATCATTCTAAAAAAAAAGAATACATAAATATATAAATAAATTTAAAAATAAATGTATAAATAATATAAAAATACATTAAAAAAGAATTAGTGAAAAAATAAAAGTAAAAAAAATGTTTAAAAATGTATAAATGTATAAAAGCAGAAAATAATAAATTAAGGGGAAAATAAAAAAAATGAATTTTATTAAAAATGAATCATATTTATTTTATCAAGTCGTTTATTCATTTATTTATTTTCCTATTATCACATTTATTTATCTATTTATCTATTTATTCATTAATATATTTATTTATTCATTCATTCATTTATTCATATTTAATTTATGCAGGTTTGGTCCTCCATATATTTCTGCTAGCTCTTTGACGTACTTGACCATATTTAAATACACTTTACAGAATTATGAAGAATTATGTATTTTTTCCTGCATAATCAACACAAAATATGTGGCAAAAGTGTCCATGTTTCAGGTTTTGCTAGTAACAGCCTTTGTTGTTATTACTGTTGCATAAACCATTCTAAACCATGTGATTGACTATGTTCAGACTTTTCAAATATTATATTGCCCATGACTGTTTTTAATGTTTCTGAATTGTTTTCATGTGTTCCAGGTGTGCAGTGTGTGTGGAGGGGGTGTGTGTGAGGCCCCAGGTTAGTGCACAGAGGTGAAACAGCGTCATGGAGGACAGTGGCCTGAGATTATTGTCAGCTGTGCTGTGCATCTGCCATACCCTGCTCCTCAACTGCCCATGTTAGTAACACACTGAAAAAAACACTAGCACACACCTGTGTCGAGCCATTGGAATTGAAATGCTAAGACAGAAATGATGTACAATGTCTTCTCAGCAAGCTGAAGGAGGAATATTTATGGATTATGGTCTCTTGATCTATTTCTTTTCTCCCCCCCCCCATGTCTCTCTCCTTCAGCTGTCCTGTCTCTCTCTTTTCGTGTGGAGCCTCTCTCTGAGCTACAGAAACAGGGCGGTGCGGTCCACCTGCGTTGCACAGTTCGTCCAGCCACTGCCAGAATCAGCTGGCTGTTTCAGGGTCAACCCTTAGACCCTAGCCACCAGTCTGGAGTGGAACTTAGTCCAGGCTCCCTCTTGCTGTTATCTCTCCAACCGGCTCTCATGGGCTCCTACCAGTGTTTGGCTCAATACGAGACAGGCTCCATCATCAGCCGGCACGCACGAGTGCGAATTGCAGGTAGGCACATTTGATCACACACTGACATATGCTGACAAATACACTTTCGGCACAGCTGTAAGAACAACACTCTTACAAGAATGCACTTCAAAGAGGTTGCTGGAGAAGAAAGACAGGAAGTATCAGAAGGCGGATTTCTCGAGCCATTAACACTGTTAGAATGGCCAACCGTAGATGAGTGTTGGAGGGGAAGGAAATGGTTCTTTCTTTTCAGTCTGGCACTTATCCAGACACCTCTTCAGCAGTATCCTTAATGAGCCTGGGGGCTTCCTGTGTCGTACCGTGAGCTGATGCCGGAAAGGGCGCCCTATCGGACGCAAAGCCCCCGGCGGCCGACCCAGGGCCTGATCAGGGTTGCAGATAAGGCTGCATTATTCAGTGGAAAGCGCATGTTCTCTGCCACTCACAATCCAATATAAACATCTCTTTGACAGAAGGTCTTTGTGTGAACTGTTGCTGCTATGAATGAATATACCAGTTTATTACACAGCTCTCACAAATGTTTGATTCAAATCGCTCAGTTGCCATGTTCTTTGGTCAGATATTTTGTACAATGATTGGTAAAATGTGTAATTGACTATTGTCAAAGGTAGCCAAATCACTCTCATATCACTCCACAGCTCCTTTCTTCAACTCAAAATCATTATTTATATGTAGCAGATCCGATCCTTCCTATTCGCAAAGTACGCAAGCTGCGTAGGGCCCCCTTGCTCTCAAAGATGATTTAATTTTAGTTTCGTTTTTGAATTTGACCAGCGGTTATGAAAACACGAATGTTCATTGCGCTTTCTACGTAAAAATCAGTCAAATAATGTAACGTGAATGCCGTACAGTCTCTTGCTTGAGACTAAAAAATGAGTTGAAAGCCGCCAAAGAGACACTGTATCTCAGGTGCTTTCCGTGAGCGCGATTCGAGACGGAGTGAATATGGACGCGAACGCGTTTCATTCATTCATAACTGATCTCCCCACCACATTTTGCGTAGGGCCCCCAGAAGTCTAGGATCAGCACTGATATGTAGTCCTGTAACGTTCTTTTACGTATTTTGCTTTGAAGTAATTGAGCAGCACTCTTTTGATTTCTTCTTTCAGATATTGAGAGGTTTGCTGAGACCCATCGGAGGACATTTACTGTAAACAAGGGCGAAACTGCTGTTATTGAATGCTCCCTTCCTCGCAGCAATCCACCTGCTCTGCCACGTTTCCGGATACGGGGGAAATGGCTGGAACAGTCTACAGGTACAGACTAGACAGCTTCAAGTGCCAAACCCTCCAGAAACACATAAATATATAGTTGAACACACTGAGAGATTATTTCTTTTGTCTATTTTTCAGACGAGTATTTAATCCTGCCCTCTGGGAACCTTCAGATTGTGTCAGTGTCTTCAGAACATCAGGGCATGTATAAGTGTGGTGCTTATAATCCTCTAACCCGAGAGACTCAAGTAGAGGCTCATGGCACTAAACTTATAGTCAGAGGTTGGTTGAGCAAACTCTTTTAGTTTTTCTATCGGTACCACAAAGATTTGAGTTATACTTCTGACTTCCCATATAGTTCATACTGTAGAAGTTTTGCTATAAAAATCAGCAGCTATATATTTTGAGATGTTTTTTTCTATTGTTAGATATTGGGTGTATACTGTAAATTAAAGTAGTAATATTTCTGAATGAAGTAATAATGTGATTGCACTGTTTTTTTTTTCATGTAGATTCCGATAGCGCGTCACCTGTAAGGATTGTCTATCCTGTCACCCCTCGCAATCTTACAGTGGACAAGTCTGGATCTCTGACCCTTGAGTGTGTTGTATCAGGAAGTCTTTCTTCAAAGGTCAAATGGATTAAAGATGGAGCAGAGCTTTCTTTGAGCTCCAAATGGATGTTGCAAAGCAACCTGGTGTTGAATGATGTTCAGCTGAGTGATGGAGGACATTATTGCTGCTCTGTTCTGACTGACCGTGGAGCTGTGGTCAGTGTCAACTACACTGTGAATGTGCTTGGTAAGGAATTAATATTAATATCCCATCTTGTTACCAAGGTTTGGGGCAGCTTAATCCATGTAGTTCAGGTTCTTCTCAAGCTCAGCAGCTTTTATATGGAACCACTGGGTAATGTTCCTTGCATGAAGGGTCTGAATTATTCTGTTTCATTCAACTGCGAAAGTCAGAATTTCCAATTTTCTTACATAGGAAATATGCAATAAAATGGGACATGATGTCCAACTTGGGAACTTTAAATAATAATAAAACCTGTCTATGAAATGTTTATACTCCTGCACAACAAATGCTAGCATTGCCATTTTTGTTTCTTTATACATACTTTCCTAACAACGAACAACAAAATGATCAGATGTTGGAAATATTAAGTAGGAATATCCCATAGAAATATAGAAAGAAACACAGAATTAGTAGTTTATGGAGAATAGTTGTATTATTTCGTTATTTGTATAATAACTCCAGCATGCTTCCCCCCCTTTGCAGCGCAAGTAAGCATCCTGCAAGGTTTGTCAGATCAGGCTGTGACTGTGGGCTCCTCTGTGAGATTTACCTGTGCTGCCAGTGGTAGTCCAACCCCCAACGTAGCATGGCTCCTCAACTCTGCCCCTCTCACATCTTCACCCCACCTCCAAATCACTGGCCCCTCCCTTCACATCTCTTCAGTAATGGTTCAAGATCAGGGAATCTACCAGTGCCTGTTTGACAACGGAATTAGCTCTGCACAATCGGCGGGAAGACTCAGTGTCCAATCAGGTAAGGCAATGCTCCAATGCACCAACCATCCAGAACGCCTTAATAAAAGCCCGGCAACACCCTGGATAATCTTTAAAAGAGAATTTTGCTAGCTGAAGTAGCAGTAGATGCAGGTTTACCGTACAGTTAGTTGGGACAGTATATCCTTCCAGCAGGGCAGAGAGTTTAGCTGGAGTTTGGCTGAAGCAGGGGGAGTTGGGGTGGGTGTATTTGGCTGGCAATGAGAAGGCTGTGAGAGTGAGCTTTGTGCGTGCTGTTGGGGATAAGCTCTTGGACGGCGGAATGTAAGGAGTAACTGCACAAGGTTATGACGAGGACCAGACCACCCAGCTGTCAACATCACACACAACTAGCCCTATATTTATTAATACACATCTCTCTCTCTCACACACACAGACCTCCCCTGCCCTCCTCTGAGGCTATTCCTCAGCCTTGCTCTGTGTCTCCAAACATGATCGATAAGCTCAGAGATATGCAGACTTCAGAATAGATAAAACATGATGGAGGTCTTTTCCAAATGTTGGCTCGTATCGCTTTTTTCCTGGCTCAGCTACAAGGGTGATTTATTTCGCACTGATAAAATGCAGGTCAGTGTAAAAGCAGAGTTGTTTATGTTTAATGGCAAGATTTGAGATAGATACGTGATCTGTAGGCCGCTGGAAAAAGAAGAAATGGTGTTAGACGTGATCAGCTCTGGGCCTGGGAAAACACGTTGTGGATTTCATGCTTTCCATTTCGCTGAGGATACTGACTGGACTTGTGTTTTTAAAGACACCATGAAATATCTTGACGCGCAGTTTAATTTCCTGTTATTTTTCTGTCACAACAATGAACTGTGAATTGCTGCTTGCTGTTGCTAGTCAAAGTCAGGTGGAATCTCATTCTAGAGAGCATTTGAGTAGACAAAATTTTGTATGTGTTCATCTAAACTAGATCAGTATTTTTTTTTTTTAAATTTGTTTTCATATTAGAGAAATAAATCAATTTTAAATGCATTATATGCTACAAGTTCATTTCCTCCAGCTTTTTCTAGTACATAAGACCTCAGTGATTAACTAAAAGACCACAAAAGTCAAATTTTGATTTCATGAGGTCTTATTGGTGACAAATTCCAAGCCCACTATTCTGTTCCCTCCTGAAAGCAGCATCTGTGTGGAGGGTGACTCTGTAACTCTCTCTTGGGGAAAACCACTTCCTGTTATCCGCTGGTACAACTCTGCCGGTCCAGTCAACCACACATTCCGTCCTGCTACTAAGGCCCCCAGCGGCAGGCAGGTTGCCAGTTGACAGCGCTGCCCGCCTTACCTTGTCTCGTCCTGGCAGCAGCAACCTGTACATCCAGACTGTGACTGCCGCTCATGATGGGTGGTGCACATGCTAGGCCTCCAGTGAGCTTTGCTTTGCCCTGGCAGAGGCCTTTTTGACAGTGGGTTAGTTGAGATGATGTACAGCCCAAGCGCAGTCTGAAGCCTGACTGTTCCTCTCACCACACCAGTCATTAATGATCACACATAATCGGGCACATGTGAGTCACAAAGCAGAAAGATCTACTGTACTGAAGAAGAGAGAAGATCAAAGCTTCAGAACAATATTTACTGTATCTTGCCTTCATCAGTGGTGTTTGCTAAGGCAAGTATTGTTATTACTATTGCTCATACTTACGATTAGGGATTTGAAAAAACCTGTAACTGAAGTATAAGGTTTGGCTCAAAGTACTGTTTGTGCTATGGAAATTAATTATACATCAAATTGTCTGGTGGATGATAGAACGGTTAAACGGATAGTTCACCCAAAAATTGAAATTCTGTCATTAATTACGCAACCTCATGTTGTTCCAAACACTCAAGTCCTTCGTTCATTTTCGGAACACAAATGAAGATATTTTCGATGAAATCCGAGAGCACCTGACATGTTCAAGGCCCTAAAAGGTAGTAAGGACATCATTAAAATATCAGTGGTTAAACTGTAATGTTTTGAAAACTCTATTGAATGTGTGGCGAAGACTGAAATTGAAGAGAATTGTTGAATAAAGTAATTATTTTTGTTTTCTTTGCGCACAAAAAGTATTCTTGTAGCTTCATAAAATTAAGGTTGAACCACTGATGTCACATGGACCATTTTAACTGTGTCCTTACTACCTTTTTGGGCCTTGAACGTGTCAGTTGCATTGCTGTCTATACAGGGTCAGAAAGCTCTCGGATTTCATCAAAAATATCTTCATTTGAAGAAGAAAGAAGGTCTTATGTATTTGAAACAACATGAGGGTGAGTAATTAATGACAGAAATTTCATTTCTGGGTGAACTATCTTTTAAAAAAGACAGGGAGTCTGTCCCACTACCCACACTTTCAGCCTGTGCACTTGACCACTTGTTTACTTATATCAACACTTGGGCCAAATACCAGAAATATGTTAAGTAAGCGCAAAGGCTGCAAGTATGTGTACAATTTTCGATTACCTGATGGGACAGACTTACATCACAGTGTTGTAATACACTGTGATGTAAGTCACAATCGTAGGGACAATTGTGGCCTAATGGATAGAGAGTTGGACTTGTAACCTGAAGGTCGTGGGTTCGAGTCTCAGGTCTGGCAGGGACCACGACTGAGGTGAGACCCTTGAGCAAGGCACCTGAACCCTCAACTGCTCCCCGGGCGCCGCAGCATTGGCTGCCCACTGCTCTGGGTATATGTTCACTACTGTGTGCATGCACTTGGATGGGTTAAATGCAGAGGACAAATTCCGAGTATGAGTCACCATACTTGGCCACACACCACTTCCCCCCTTCCCTAATAATGCAAGTCAAGTTTTTACTTTGCTCTTGACTCATCATTATATACACATTTTGATTTTCAATACTTTGCACTTTTCTAAATGTCTGTTCAGTAGTCCAGACACATACTAACTTCTGCACCAAGAAAATGTTACCTTTTGCTACCAAATTCTATGTAACTTGCACTGTAGAGTGTTCCTGGTATTCTCATGGCAGGTTAGTTCCTGGACATGAATGATGGGATACACTCACTTAGCCTTAAATAATGTTCCTAAGTGGTTTTAGAGATGGTGTGGACTTAAGTGAACTTAATAGTGTGTGTTGAGGGCACTGAGGTTTGGCATTTTGCAGATCTGGGACAGTCTTGTGCAATTCCAGATGCATGCACGCAAGTGTTGGTATTGGGATAGACCCATAGACTTACTTTGTTACACATTGTAACATATTGTTACACTGAAAATTTCTTCAAAATATAAGCGCTTAGTACTCTTCATTCATTTCAGATGCCAGGTGTAAGACCGTGGGTTACCCATAAAGCATTCACGGCTTGCCCTATGGCTCAAACAGGACATGATTGGAAGGTGGGTTTGTGAGCTGGTGTAGGGCTCTGATTCGCTCTGGTATTTTAATGGCCGAAGGGTGGAATGTGTGGCGGCTGGCGTCGGGCCCAGTTTGAGCTCTAGTGTTACTGACTCTGGGGCTGTTTGTTTTGTAAGGTAAACCAGTGCCACACACCCAACAACTACGAATGAGAGACCCTAAGAACCAGCAACAAACCTCACCTCTCCTACAACTGCTTTTCAGCTGTTTAGCTGGGATTATTCAGTTGCCATCTGACCCTTACTTTGTGGTAACACGAATATTGTAACATGTATACAACATGCATGGTGAATGGCTATTCGCATGTAAAAGGAATCCACATGTAAATCCAAGTTCACAAACATTCTGCTCAGATAATCGGCTGCCAAGCCAGTGTCAGAAGCCCAGATTCCCAAGTGGGCCATTCTGGTTTAATAAAAATAAATAAATTAACAATAAAGCTTTATTGTACATTCCCTTGGAGGTTCCTGGCTTTTTATTTTAACGCCAGTGGAAAACTAAAAGTTGGAAAAGTAGTTTCCAGCGTGCATTTTGCCACTCAGAGTGCTATTGCTGTTTAATTATCCTTTATACTAATGTTTGAAAAATAAAACGGTAACACTTTTTTAACGCGTTACAGATGTTACATGTACTTACTATAGTAATAGCAGTATATTACGCATAATTACAAGCAACTAACCCTAACCTTAACCTTATAGTAACACTATTAAGTACTATAGCAATGTAAGTTAATTAATATTATTTGGTACTTATTTGTATAATTACACTAACAGCATCACCTTGAAACAGTGTACTGGTAAAGTGTTTAAGAATAACAGTTTAACATAACATTTAAGAATAATTAAAATAATTAACTATTAAAAAATTAAAAAGTATATCTAAAAAAATAAAATTAAAAATATAAGATGTATGACCACATTTTTTTTTTTTTTTTTTTTTTCCCCCTACAGAACCCCAGTCTAGTTCCATGTCTGGAGCACCCATAGAGCCTTCTGTCCACCCTATCCAGAGCGATGAGGGTGATGAACTGTTCCTCTCCATAGCTGAGGAGGGGACTGGCGAAACTATAGGACTGCCCACCGAGAGAATCAGCGACAAATCTACGCCAGAAGCACCAATCATAATCAGCCCCCCGCAAACGCACAAACCCAACATGTATGATCTAGAGTGGCGAGCAGGTCGGGACTGGGGCATCCCTATCAGTGCATACTTCGTTAAGTACCGCAAGGTAAGAAATCATAAATTACGCTTGTAGATTTTCCACTATGAATGTTTTACTGATGTACTTTTTAAGTGGGGCACAAAATGTAGATAATTACTACCTCGTCAAGAATGACTGAATCTCGCTCCACCCTCTTCTTTCCCCTGGTGTTAGTTATCAGGACAGATTTATAGTTATTAGATTTGAGAATGAGCACATACTCATAACAACGCCCTGTGCCGTTTACTGTAAAAGTCAGCGCTAACACAATTCGGCAGTATCTGCCAGCCAAGAGCGTTTTGGTAAGAAGTTGGTAATTTCCTCTTTAAAAGCCTGTTTTCTTCAATAATAAGCTCCCTTGGCTAATAAAACTGCTCTGGTTCTTTTCAAGATTGCATTGGCAGCGTTTGTCACATTGGCTCAGGAAAAAGTGACACAGTTTGCGCTCTCAGGAATAGTTGAGTGGGTTGATCTTTTGTCATGATTCAGAGTAGGAGAATAAGAAAGACGTTACTGTTCTTTGTTAAACTTTACGTGCAGTATGTGCAAAGTCAGAGACAGAAAATGAGGGCTGAAAGGTACGTCTGTGTGTATGAGGTCACTATGTGCTGAATGTCCCTGTAGGTGGACGACATGGGTCATGTGGTGGGGAACTGGCACACGGTGAGGGTGCCAGGCAGTGAGAAGTCCCTGCCCCTGTCTGAGCTGGAGCCGTCCAGCCTGTATGAGGTTCTGATGGTGGCCCGCAGCGCTGCAGGAGAGGGCCAGCCTGCCATGCTGACCTTCCGCACTGGAAGAGGTTAGAATACAGTCTGCATTTCACCCAGCTGAAGCTCATTTTCACTTTTTGATTACATCTTAATTTTGTGAAGCTGAGTAGTAGAAAATAGGTCAAGAATTGCATTTTGGGTTAGAAATGAATACCTCATATTACATACAGTCAAACCAAAATGATCCAGACACCAGATATCATTTTTTTAATTTATTTTTTTATTTTATTTTTTTTTTAACTAGTGGGTGCAGGACACTATAGTCCATTTATGTAAGTGAGGATAGCAAAATAAAGTAAACTGTGACATATTATACATATTATATATTATTATACCCCATTACCCATATTATACCCATATTAGACATATTATACCCAAAAATTCTTCATACAGTGGACTACCAGTAAAACTGATAAAAATTTGGGACCAAAAATTTAATTTGACACTTTGACCTGGCCATGTTTTGTTACATACCTTTCTGTCAAAGTTATGACATGATCAAGATGAGTTTGTCCTGACACAGTTTAACTCTTGAGTTCTTGTCATATTATATTACCATTTTCTAAACTATAGCGAATAAACTGTGATAATGTGAGAAACGTTGAAGGTGTCTGAATAAATTTTGGTTTGACTGTATACACCACCGTTCACAAGTTTGGGTGTCAGTGAGGTTTATTTTTATTGAAACAAACTAACACTTTTATTAGATAAAAGATGCATTAAAATTTATCAAAAGTGACAGTAAAGGCAATTGATTTACCAATGATTTCTATTTCAAATAAAGCATGTTTTTTTGAACTTTCTATTCATCAAAGAATCCTGAAAAAGTGTCATGATTTCCACAAACATTTTAAGCAGAACAGCTGTTTTCAACATTGATAATAATAATAATAATAATACATTTTTCTTGGGCACCAAATCAGCAAATTAGAATGATTTCTGAAGAATCGTGTGATGTGAGGTTTTCCATCACAGCAATAAATAGAAAAAAAGAAGAGTTTTAAATGATAATAAAATTGTACAATGTTAATATTTTTACTATATTTTTGAGAAAAGAAATGCCGCCTTGGTGAGCATAAGAGAAAAAAAATCTTACCAATCCCAAACTTTTAAATAGTAGTGTATGTGTTTGTATTATATTATATTATATTATATTATATTATATTATATTATATTATATTATATTATATAGTACTTTTAAGTAATTAATTTACAGTTTTGCATAATTTACAGTAATAAAATAATTACTTGATGCATTACATTTTTCATGATTTTTATATTTTCTAGCTCATGCATGTTCTAGAATTAAAGTAAGCATAAGAAAGAACTTTTGACTTTGCCACTTGCTGCTCATAATGCACACTTTTTAGTTTGGTTAATGCACACTTTTTAGTTTGGTTTAGTTTTGTCACCAACAGCAACATTATGAATCAAATATAACATTTCTTTCTCTTCCTCTCAGAGAGGACTTCCTCCAATAAGAATCCCTCCAAGGCTCCGATTGTGTCTCTTCCAGAGAAAGCACTGGAAGATAAAACCACTAACACTTATTATGGAGTGGTCATACATGACAGAGGTAAGGGGATATCCCACAACTCTGTTACACCACAAATGTTTATCTTCTGCTTACTAATGATCAGTAATGTACATACCCTCCAAGAGTCGTCTTGTATGTGTTCTGTGGAGCACAAAATGAGATATTTTGAAGAGTGTTCATTCTTATTTTTTCATAGAGTGAAACCATATTGTGACCAGGCACTGTTAAGCACTGAAAAAGACAAAAAAAAAAAAAACTACACAGAAGTTTAGTCCACACAACTTATGTGTTTCATTTTGAGTCTTCTGAAGCCATACGATAACTTTCTGGTCACAATATGCTTTCATATATGATAAAGAGTGCAAGAAGATTCTTCAAAGTATCTTCTTTTGTGTTCCATGTCAAAATGTGACATGAGGCCGAGTAAATATTCACTTTGGGTGAAGTATTCATATGCACAGGGGCAGATGTGTGAGATGCATTTCTGTAATTAGAGTTTGAGTGTGTGTGTGTGTGTGTGTGTGTGCACATTTAGATTCTAATGGGTATGGGCCCAGTTTTATTTGCCACATAAATTTTGCTCTGTCTTTCTCTCTCTGCTTGCGTCTCTGTGTCTATGGCTCAGAGCCCATTCAGTAAGTACTCAATTGACTCTGGCATGCTGTGTGTGTGTGTGTGTTGGTTTATTTTATCTTTGTCTGCTCTTTTTGTCTTTTCACTGATGGATGTTGAGGTTACATTTTGCACTTGACATGAAAACTGCTGTTTATTTTTGGAAGAAGCAATAATTAGATCTTATAGTTTGCATTTACTTTTTTCAAACTTCTAATTGGTTGGTTTCATCCCTAAGTTCCCGAGGCCCCAGACCGCCCAACTATCTCTATGGCGACAGAAAGCTCTGTTTATGTCACTTGGATCCCACGAGCCAATGGTGGCTCTCCAATCACAGCCTTTCGCGTGGAGTACAAGAAGCAGGGCCGAAGTGGTGACTGGATCATCGCGGCTGATAATATCTCACCACTTAAACTGTCTGTGGAAGTGCGCAACCTGGAACCAGGTGAGGTTACACCAGGGTTTCCACAGGTCGATTCACAGACCTTATTAATATTATTTAAATATGTTATTTGCGTCACACTTTAGGTTGGGGTCCAGTTTTCCCAATTAAATAACTAGTAATTATGACTTTCGCCTCAATAAACTCCTAATTACTGCTTATTATTAGTAGCTAGTAAGTTAGGTGTTAAATTTAGGTATGGGGTAGGATTAAGGGATGTAGATTATGGTTATGCAGAATATCAGCTTTATAAATACTAATAAACAGCCAATATGCTAGTGATATGCATGCTAATAAGCAACTAGTTAATAGTGAGAGTTGGTCCCTAAACTAAAGTGTTACCATTATTTGTTGTTTTAATAATCATGGATAGTTACATTTTATTATGTTTTAATCAATAATCAAATTATTATTATTATTATATTAAATATTAAAAAGTAATAGAAATTGTCTTCTGTAGTTACATAGTAATTAACACTCATTTTTTTCCATCCAAAAACTATGTGTGTAAATTCCGTCACACATGACATGCACTTGAAAATGGAAAAAAAAAAAAACCCTAAGCAAACCACATCCAAATCTGGTCCAAATTACTAGGGACATAAATGTACGATGAGCATACTACGCAAAATCTAAAAATCTCATTTGGTCTAATAAATCTTTTCGTGACAGGTTCCACATACCGTTTCCGTGTCATTGCCATGAATAACTATGGTGAAAGCCCTGCTAGCGCCACCTCCAGGCTGTACCAGGTCTCCCTGTCGAGTTCACCAGTCTCAAACCGTCCGATCACAGGCCCTCACATCTCTTTCACAGACGCTGTCAGCGATACTCAGATCATGTTACGCTGGACTGTGAGTACACGTACATACTGTAATATACACTATCTGCCAAATAAAGTACACTAACTCTGCCCCAAAACCTGAGCTGCCCATCGAGACAGCATTTTAAGGGTGCACTGCTGATACAAAGGCTGACTGAAATAAAGGCATCTGCGTATAGAGGCAGTAGACAGCGAGGCAGCTCACTAGGTTTTGGAACAGTTTCTGTCAGGCACTCAATAACTCATCACTGAGTAAACTGTGAGTTTTTCTATCATTCCATGCTTCTGTATGTGTATTATTAGCACATTAATCTTAAAAAGGGTCTCACCACTTGTACAAACAAATGTTGTTTCTGTTTCTGGCCTGTTGAAGGAATAACCCTGAACCTCATATTAGCAGCTCAGGGGTTTAAACTAGTGTATGTGTGTGTTAATGTTTTAGATATATGCCTTTTATATCTAATGGGCAATTTAATTACGCTCACATTTCATGCTTAATTCGAAAATGAGTGTGTAAAAAGTGTCCAGAACTAACCACATAACAAGCTCACTCACAACACGCCTCTCCGGTTTGTTCTTCTCTGCAGTGCCAGTTGTGCTGTGAGTATTCATGTGTGCACTTTTCCAGGCGCTGTGTAGTAGCTTTTCCCATCAGCCCCTGAGAGCCACCCCAGAATGTCCAAACAGTCCTGTAATTGGCAATGGTTACTGGTGTGCGGTTTTGCAGGAAAAAGTGTGTGTGAGTTTAGGAACAGATTAGGAATCCTTATCCTGCCTTAACGAGTGTAACGGACTGAGTGAGTTAAGCTATTTTTAGAAGACATGCATGAGAAGAAAAGGTTTGAGGTGTCTTAAAGGAGTAGTCTAGTCATCTAGAAATCAACATTTTGCCATTTACTTACTCTAAACCTGTCTGAATTTCTTTTGTGGAAAAGCCAATCATTTTGAAGAATGTACTGTTTGTTCTTTTCTGTGCAGTTACAATGACTTGCATTTGAAATTTTCATGCTTAGAAAAATAACATAAAAACATCATAAAAGTAGTCCATGCAACTTCTGCAGTTCATTTTGGGTCATACAAAAACGTGTGAGAAATAAATCAAAATCTGTCACTACTGACTGATAAACTGGATCCTGAATTGAATCAAGTGTTGACATTGAGAAACTAATCATTTGGTGAATCCGGTCAACTACTTCTTTCAAAAGATTAAACTTGAATGAAGATTGAATTGTTTTTGTGAATTAGATATTGGCACTAATGAACATTCCATTACAATACTTTAAACATGCGTTTTTGTAGAGTTCATCACTATTCACTTTCATTGTATGGAAGAGAACACCAAAGACAATCTGCTAAACCTCATGCATATTTGGAATGACACGAGGGTGCGTAAATAAAAACAGAAATTTAATTTTTGTCTTAACTAACTCTTTAGCTAAATGGTTAGCCAATCATAGCAGAGGTCATTGTTGTCTAGAAGTCTTAAAGAGACAGTACCAAAAAAACGTATCATTCAAAGGTTGGAATGGTAATGTAAAACTAAATTATTTGGTGTAAGAAACCATGACTAACATTATTAGTAGTCTTCAGAAAATAAAGTGATGCAAATGTGTACATTATGACCTTTTTAATATACCAAGACTTCTTGATTCTAAAACTAATTAGGTTCTTATATTTGATGGCATGGTGTATATTGAAGAAACAAAAAAAAACAAACAAACAAAACAAAACAAAACAAAAAAAAAAAAAATATATATATATATATATATATAAAAATATATATATATATAATTTGCTTTTTTTCACTCTCTTTCACAGTACACTCCCTCCAGTAATAACAACACACCCATTCAGGGATTCTACATCTACTATCGGCCAACAGACAGCGACAATGACAGTGATTACAAGAGAGATGTGGTGGAAGGTGAGATCATGGTGTCTTTCTTCTGTTATTGCTCTTATTTCATGGCTTCTTACACAAGACATTAACAAACGGACGTGAAATATTGAAATTTCATTCTGTGAGAAGAAATACTTCATAAAAATGATAAGAGAGACATTAACAAACACAGCTGTACAGGAAATCAATAGCCTGGGACGGTGGTCAGTTATTGAGTTTAGTAGACACTACACACAAGTATTTGACAGATAAGTGCTACAATTGACCAATCAGAATGAAGTATTCCAGAGAGCCGTCTAGTATGAGTGTGTAATGTATATTTAGTCTCAGAGGGGGCGGGACAAAGAAAGCGTAATCTGTTGATTGATGTGTAGTGAGTTCTGTGCTCAGAGTAATGAGCCTGTGTAAAATGTGTTTTTAATAAATGGCTGCCATACTAATGGGCCTGAACTGAAACCCAACACTGACCGCTCAGAGAGGGATTCAAGTTTCTGAGAGGAATGTTAACTGCCGTCGCCTCTCCTCCGCCTCCTAGTTTTACTTTTTACCCCCACTTTCTCTCTGTTCACATTGGCCCCTCAAACCTCTCCTCGTTCATTCAAACAACAAGCTGTCAGAAACACGCTGGGTAGATAAGATGACTTCATAAGTCTCAGCGTTTACAGAAACCTCAGGAGTGTGTCCTATAAATTGTTGATCTTTAAAGTCAGTGTGAAATGCTGTTTGCAACCCATTTTACTTTCATAATCTGACACATTTTTAAGTGAAACAGGAAAAAAATTAAGAAGGGACTTTATTTTAATCATTTCATTTTCATTCATTTTAGTGAATCTCCAGCAAAAGAAGATATTTTTATTTATTGTATTTGTATTATTTTGCGGTACTCTAACTTTTCTCATCACATTCAATTCAGACGACAAACTCATAATTTATGTATCATTTTCTTTTGCCATGTCACAGTTGATTCAGCAGCAGCGCTGAATAGCGGTGCAGGAAACACTGATATATTGTGTTTTTTTTTGTTTTTTTTATCGTTTGTGCGAGTCTGTAAGTGTGTGTTTCGTGTTTTTCTCTCTCATTATGCAGTACAGCAGCTGGTCGTTTAGTGTACACCATGCCTTCACTGTATTAAAAAGAGAAGTGAGCAACACAAATAAAATATTGTGGCACAAACTGTAATTAGAGAGCTGGCTCTCAGTATACATGTGTGAGTGACTGTGGCGAGCGGCTGCTACGATATGTGTGTGTGTGTGTGTGTACACAGGGCCCTGAGTGTGTTCAGTGGGAATACTGGAGCCAGGCCAGAACAAACGTTAAGCTGCCTTATAAGGAGCCTGTCTGCAGCAAAGCAACTGTCTGAATCCTTCTGGGACACTGTGAGAATGAGAGGGCGAGAGTGTGTGTGTGCGAGAGAGAAAAATGAGATTGAGAAAATGAATTGTGGTTTGGAGAGAACAACACATGCTTTGAGAAAAGCCCTTCTCATTCAGTTGAGTCACTCTCGTTGCCGCCTTTTCCCGCCTCATTCTCCTAGGCTTCAAATTCTGGCACTTGATTGGTCAACTCCAACCTGAGACGTCGTACGACATCAAGATGCAATGCTATAACAACGGCGGTGAGAGCGAATATAGTAACGTCATGATCTGCGAGACCAAAGGTGAGAGGCTGATGTACCGTCACAGGAATGCTATATTTAACGCATAGACAGAAACCCATAAAGCCCCTGTGGTAATGACAGAGGAAAGCGAGCTATCGTTTTATTAGTAGCTAGACAAAGAAAGACATTGTGCTGCGTCTCCTTGACATCATTCACTGATAACTGCCCTAATGCAGCACTGTTGAAATCAAACCAGAGCGTCATTCACAGCCAGAGCAAATAGAAATCGTGGAGTGCAAACAGACCTGCTGCTACCACAAGCTTTAAGATTGACAACAGTTGCATTGTTGTATGCCAGCACTTGTTAGTGGTGCTTTATTATTGCTTATACTTGGGTTAGAGATTTGAACAAACTCCTAATCCTAAATTTTAGAGCATTAGTGTTAAACGGTGCATAATTTATCCTGCCCCATTAGTTCTACAGACATGAATGATTCATCAAATCATGCAGCTTGTTGAGTAGAGATGTGCGTTTCTAAGCAATTGACACAATATTTTTTTTACATGGAACACAATAAACGAGAGGAAAAACAATCCATAGAGTAGGATCTTATTTTGTAGGCTTGCTGTAGGCTCTCTTGTGATTTGAGAAACCATCCATATAACACCACAGTAAATGTGCTAAAATCACTCCAAAGAGCATGGTAGGTTAGCAACCACCCAGAACACTGTGCCGCCCATTTTTTCAGCAGCCTTTTGTCCAGAAGTATTGTTGCCATTTGTTTTTCCGGTAGGAATTTTTTTTATAAATATAAATCTATTGATTTAAAGGTGTTGTGTATATAGAAACAGCATATTTTTATTGCAAAAGATGCATGGTATGCATACAAAATATTATGTAGATTAACAAGATTTTTTTTGTCAATTATCTGATTGATGGAGATTTCTCTGTAGAATTATGGGTAATGTAACTTTTCACCTGGAATTCTGTTAATACAGAGGTAGTAGTAGTATAGGCTGATGGCTTCAACAAAAGCACATACCATTGATTAACGACCAGTGTTGGGGTAACGCATTACAAGTAATTCAAGTTACATAATCAGATTACTTTTCCCAAGTAACTAGTAAAGTAACGCATTAGTTTTAAATTTACAAGGAAATATCGGAGTTACTTTTTCAAATAACGCAAGTAACTTTGGGGTGAGCAAGCCCAGCCCATGTGACAAAAAGTAAAGCAAAAGTAACATAATGCATTACTTTCCATAAAGAGGAAATATGTAACACAATTAGTTAGTTTTTATGGAATAACGGAATATTGTAATGCATTGCTTTTAAAATTAACTTCCCCAACATTAACAACTCATTAACAACTTCGTAGCTCAACCTCATAGCTCACATTCTTTAAATGTTTGTAAGTTATTGTACAAAATCAATTCCCTTTGGGATTTTTATTTAAGCATTTAACTTCTAACTGTTGCACTCTATAGCAATGTGCTAAAACCACTCCAAACATTCTATCATCTGTATAGGAGTGTGCTAAACCTCGTTAAACACCATATTACCCACATACTGTGCTGATGACAAAATTTACACTGAAAAAATTGAAGTATACTTAGGGCTTTGAGTATGGTGTCAGTGAATTTTGCACGGGCAAGCAGCATTTCTTTCTGTAAATGTTAAAAAAAAACTAAAACACTAAATCACTAACAAATAAATGTGGAGCTTGTGTCATATTCTCTTGAAAGGCATCCAGATGTTTCATCCCTTCAAACTCACTTTCTTCTATTTCTTTCCCTTCAGCCCGTCAACTCCCAGGTGTGCCCAGCCTGCGCCCCATAACCCCTCCAGGCTTTTTCCCTGCAGATACACCCAGCCAGCCGGGCGGGCTGCTCTACCTGATCGTGGGCTGTGTTCTGGGTGTCATGGTGCTCATTCTACTGGTCTTCATCGTCATGTGCTTGTGGAGGAACCGTCAGCAGAACAGTCTGCATAGTAAGTGCCACTTCTTGTTTACTTCCTGGTCTAGGTTTTCATTTTTGCCCATATGCTTGTTGGGGCCACTGAGAACCAATGGTTACTAAGAAAACTATTGAATTTCTGTCACTGTAGTGTCCAAAAATCATTACAGTGTTTTTTTTAAGGTGTATATTTTTGTTGCTTTTGTAAGTATCAATTACTTTTGCAGCTACTGTTGTTATTATTATATTTAGATATGTAGTAATGAGACCAGCAGCGCTGTGTTGTTTTAGTTTATGTAGTATTTCTGTAAGGTTAAGAGAGGTTATGTTATGTCAATAAATTCTTTATGAAATTGAGTTAGAGTCCACCTCCTGATCCAGGCCTGGTTTTCATTGCCTCTCCTCGACAGCCAGCCCTTTGAAGTTTTCCTTCTTTCTGTCTTTTTTTTCTCTCTCTTCCACTCTCAATGAGATTATGTAACAGAATAAGCGGTGCTGGCCACAGCAGTGTGTATAAGTAGTAACACAGACACACCTCCCCCTAAAATAGGCCACAAATGGGCCTGCTAACTTTAATCACACACACTAGGTTCGCTACTAGTTGGTTTTTCACGTGTTTGTCCAAAAGCATTATAATTTCATATTTGTGATTTTTCTTCAGCATTTTTAATGCAATATTTACATCTTGTCTATAATTTATTAGTAGAATTATGTTTTGTGTTAATATTTTCTAAAAAATGTTCAATTTTACCATTTACACTACTGTTCAAAAGTTTGGAGTTGGTACAGTTTTTTATGTTTTGAAAGTCTCACCAAGGCTACATTTATTTGATAAAAAAATATAGGAAAAACAGTAATATGGAGTACGGTTATTACCCTTTAAAAGACTGTTTCTTTTTTTTTGTATATTTTAAAATGCAATGTCCTTTAATGGTAATTCCAAATTTTCAGCATCATTACTCCAGTCTTCAGTGTCACATGATCCTTCAGAAATCATTCTAATGTGCTGATTTGCTGCTCAGGAAACATTTATTATTATCAATGTTGAAATGCTGCACAGATATTTTTGTGGAAACTGATATATTTTTTCAGGACTCTTTGATAAATGGAAAGTTGGGCATTTATTTGAAATATTTTGTAACTTTATAAATGTCTTTACTGCCCTTGATGAATAAAAGTATTCATTTCTTAAAGGGGAAAAATTCTTACCCCCAAATTTTGAATGGTATAAAAAAATCGATATTACCCTAAGCTTTTGAAGAGCAGTGTATAATATTTACAGAAGAACTAACAAATAGTTTTAGATGGAGTTAACATGTCACACAACAGGACGTCAGCTACCCATTACAAAACCTACTAACTTAAAAAACTATTCTCTGTAGAATACGACCCTCCAAGTTACCTGTACCAGTCTGCAGAGATGAACGGACATGTTCTGGAATATTCCACGCTGCCCGGCTCCAGCCATGTGAATGGAAGCGTGCACACAGGCTGTGGACACACCGCTCCCATGATGCCCCAGGCCTGCCATCACCTCCACCACAAGCTGCCCAACGGTCTGGCTTTGCTGAACGGATCAGGAGGCCTCTACCCTCCTGGGCATCCACATGCACGTGACACCTCTCTGCCCCACAACACCATGGAGTACGATCACTCGCACCCTCATCACCTTCATAACGTGAGTAAATGTGTGTGCTCATGTGGTTGTATTTTGATTCTGGTAATCTAGTGCCTGACATTGTTGGCTTGGCTTCTTTGGTTCCCATGCAGTTTTTGTGTTGCTGTGTTGCTGTGTTGTGGAATGCTGTATTTACCAATTTAATCCATGTTACAGTGTAGAGCAGTGAAATATATGGCGTAGAATGGTATAATGTTTTATTTATTTGAACATACTTAATAGGTTTACTGGGTATTCTGGGTATTTTCTTTTTCTTTTCTTTTTTACGGTTATGTTAATGGTTTTTGATGATTCATGTTGGGATGTGTCTAAAGTGTACTACCAGTTTGGAAAAAGTATTTTTAAAGATTTAAATTTAAATGAGGTTTCTTATGCTCACAAAGGCTGCATTTATTTCAGATATATAGTTTTCTTTTTAGATTTAGATTTTCTAATTTAAATTTCTCTATTTTAAGATATTTTAAAATGTAATGCATTCCTGTGATGGCAAAGCTGAATTTTCAGCATCATTACTCCAGTCTTCAGTGTCACATGAGCCTTCAGAAATCATTCTAATATGCTGATTTGCTGCTCAAGAAACATTTTATTTTTGTTATCAATGTTGAAAACACTTGTGTTGCTTAATATTTTTGTGTAAGCCACGTTGCATTTCTTTTTATTGTTTCTTTGGTGAATAAAAAGTTCAAAAGAATAGCATTTGTTTGAAATAGAAATCTTTTATAAAATTGTAAATAATACCTTTACTTACACTTTTGATCAGTTTAATGCGTCCTTGCTGAACAAAAGAATTCATTTCTCTTTTTCTCACAAAAATATTAAGCAGCACTGTTATTAATAATAATAAATGCTTCTTGAGCAGCAAATCATCATATCATATATTAGAATGATCTCTGAAGGATCATGTGACACAGGAATAAATTACAGTTTAAAATATATTAAAATAAAAAAACAGTTCTTTAAATTGTAAAAATATTTTACATAGTTACAGTTTGTACTGTATTTGTGGTCAAATAAATGCAGCCTTGGTGAGAAAGAGATGAACAGACAAACCTAATATTTTTACAATGCAGTATAATACAGTACAGTAATCTAGTATGTTGTGTTATAGTGTAATATAGTACAGTATAGTATAGTGTAGACTGATATAATATGTGACCCTGGACCACAAAACCAGTCTTAAGTGTCAGTTTTTCAAAATTGAGATTTATGCATCATCTGAAAGCTGAATAAATAAGCTTTCCATCGATGTATGGTGTGTTAGGACAGGACAATATTTGGCCGAGATACAACTATTTGAAAATCTGGAATCTGAGGGTGCAAAAAAAATCAAAATATTGAGAAAATCGACTTTAAATTTGTCCAAATGAGGTTCTTAGCAATGCATGTTACTAATCAAAAATGAAGTTGTGATATGTTTACAGTAGGAAATTTACAAAATATCTTCATGGAACATTACTTAATATCCTAATGATTTTTGGCATAAAAGAAAAATCGATAATTTTGACCCATACAATGTATTTTTGGCTATTGTTACAAATATACCCCAGCGACTTAAGACTGGTTTTGTGGTCACATATAGTATAACGTGGTATTGTACAGTAAGCTGTAGTGTCAAATATAAAATATAGTAGTTTAAGGCGAGTCCTATGACCATTTTTATGTTCATTGTCCATCTGCTCCCCAGTAAAATTTTTATTATAGTGCAGTTTAGTGATACTGAGAGTAACAAACAGGAAGTGAAATACGGCTAGTGTTATATCTGTTGTGTGTTTGTTGTGGCAGGGTGGAGGGATATACACAGCTCTGCCCCAAAACGACTCGTCGGACTGCATGAGCTGTCAAAATTTCTGCAACAACAACAGGTGAGAAAGAGGGAAATGTAATACTGGAAAAGTCAAGCCCAGTAGCTTGTTAATGTTTGGTGTTTACATGCCTGCAGAATTATGTTTTGCTCAGCACGCCTCCAGTCAGCAAACCAATCATCTGTTCCATCTGGTTCTCATTTCACCCCTGACCTGAGCTTATTCTGTTCTGCGCTAAACACACACACACACACACACACACACACACACACATGGCGACTCCCCTCGACGAGGCTTGTTTGTGTACTCTAGTGTGTCCGGCAGTAACAGTTTACACTGAACGCACCCTTGCTACAGTCTTAATGAGCGCAGTGTTTATTTAGCCGCGGCCAGCGGGAGAGCAGAGGGAAATCCTTCTGAATGGAGCTGATATCAGCGTACCAACTAACCGCGTGCATCTGTGTACGCTTTATATCCCTGATTACTTCTTGAGTGAGCATACAGTTATCTGCATGTATATTTATACTCTCAGGTATTGTTTGTTTATGTGTTTATGTGAGTGTGTGTGTGTGTGTGTGTGTGTGTGTGTTGAAGCCTCTGTGTCTTATCAGCATGTGCAAACACACAGAGACACAGGCTGTTGAGTCTGGTCAGGCAGCGTAGAGACTCGCGGAAATAAATCTGTGATCTCAGATGCGATCAGATCAGAGTTTGACGTTGCAGAAATGCTTGTTTCAGCTGGTACACAGGCTCAAGCTGTACTATAAAGGTTTATTCAGAAAAAAATTGAATGAATAAATAAATTCTGTTATCATTTACACACGCTTATGTCCTTCTGAACCTGTGTGACTTTCTTCGGTGAAACACAAATGTAGAAAATTTGAAGAGTGTTCATGCTGCACAGTACACTAGAGGTATATTGTGACAAGGGATGTAAACACCTTTGCGTTTATAATAAATATGATAAACGTGGTATGCATGATTTAAAGTATTTGTTTAATCATTTATTTGTTGATTAATATTTGATATTTACATGCTCATTTTGCCCCCGTTTTTACATTTCGATTTTCTTTGCTGTCATCAAATACTGCAAAACATTTAGAATTTAATAACTCTGGTAAATGTAATATATAGCAAATATCAAACATAATTGTTCATACTGTGCATAATAAGGTTGCCTAATGCCTAAATGTACTTCAGCTGATTTCAGCTAGTTTTTAGTGTTTTGCTTTTTATTTATTTACAAATAATTCAGTGTTAAAAAAATAATGTTAATTGAATGTTATCTGAAATAATTAAAAGTGGCAAAATGAAACATTTCTCATTTTTATTTAGTTTAAAAGTACTAAAATAGTACTAAAATAGCTAAAACTGAAATAAAAATGAATAGAAACTATATAGACAAACAAAAAATGACAACGTCAAAGCATAAGCACAACATAAAAATGACAATGCACAAAATTACTAAAACTTTAACAAAAATGGAAAAAAAAATAATTCAAACTGTTATAAAATAAAAACTATAATAGTATCTCAATGACGCTGAAATAAAAATTAAAATATAGTACGTATAGTTCTTGAAATATAGTCGTCATTCACCGCTTTTATGATGCTTTTTGGGGGTTTTTTGGTCAAAAACCTGTCCTGCTGGCAAAAGGACATAAGTGTTCACATCTGTGTTTTCATGAGAATATCTAGAAAACGCTTAGTTTGAAGTTTGGTTCCAAAAAGTTCAAGTTTCAGCCTCGACACGCGCGGTGGCATTATTAACATCTTGCGTTTGTGTTTTGCGGACAGATGTTACACAAAAACCAATGGCACTTTCTCGGGCGGCACTCTCCCTCTAATGCACCGCGTGGCAGCGCGCCAACCCGACGGGCTGGAAATGATGCCCCTCAACCCCGTTTTGCCTCGCTGCCATGGACGTGACAGCCCGCAGCTCAACGGCTCCCAGGAGAGAGATCCAGCCGAAGAGACAGGGGAGGGCAAGGCTCCACCCCTTTCCCAGAATTCCCCTCGTCTGCCAGTGGAAACAAAGTCCACCCTCGAGCAGCAGAGAGGTGAGAGAGTTTCAGCGCTATAAAGAGCTCTCTGATTCACTCTGCACTCCCTCTGAATGAGGAAAGTCAGTGTTTCTTCTTGCTCTTCAGGAAATTACTGCATTGGCAAACTGTAAATTACCCATCATGCAATATTATTTTCCCTGACTAGACTGCTGCATACTGGAGTTAGTGCATAAATCTGTTTGTGTGTGTGTGTGTAACAGGAGTTCAGCCCGTGCAGCATGAAGACTCGGAGGGTCCTGTGGTGTGTTGGGAACGGCTGGGACTGCCTGATCTGGACTGTAAGGAAAAAACAGCCTGGATCTCTACTGGAAGCCTGACTGGAGATCTCATCCAGCCCACCATGCAAGAGATCTGAACATGTTTAAATCAGAAAACACTTATGCATCAAACACGCTAAACACAAGAAAGAGAATGAGAGAAATTGGGAATAGGAACATGAACAAATTTTTCAAAAAATGAAACGACCAGTGATGGATTGGTCAGAGACATTGTGTGACTTGAAATGGACACTAAACTGACTGCTTACAGAGCTGGAGAAGACTGACAAGAGAAAGAAGGATGGAAATAAACAGAATGAAAAGAGACTGATGATGAAAGACTCAAAGGCTGAAGCGATCCCACTTGTGAGAGGACTTTTAAAAGTAAAAGCAAAAACTCTTTAGATGACTTATTTATTTTTTGTAGTAGTAAAATATTATTTCATATGAATGTATCTGTTGTAAGAAAAAAGTTTGTCTTTTATATTATTTATGCTTTTTTTTTTTTTGATGAGAAACTTTTTATTTTTTGTTGTTTATTTGACTATGTATATATATTTTTTTGTTTGTTCCACACAGTGTGGAGTTTAGCCATTGTATGTGTAAAGTTTTGTAATAATATAAAGAGAAGATTAAGTATTACATCTATCCATTTCCTCTGAAGTTTTAATGCTATACATTACTTTACGCTCTCAAAATTGTGACCCTGGACCACAAAACCAGTCATAAGTTGCATGGGTATATTTGTACCAGTAGCCAAAAATACATTGCATGGGTCAAAATTATCGATTTTTCTCTTATGCCAAAAATCATTAGGCTATTAAGTAAAGATCATGTTCCATGAAGATATTTTGTAAATTTCCTACTGTAAATATATCAAAACTTAATTTCTGATTAGTAATATGCATTGCTAAGAACATCATTTGGACAACTTTAAAGGTGATTTTCTAAATATTTAGATTTTTTTGCACCCTCAGATTCCAGATTTTCAAATAGTTGTATCTTGGCCAAATATTGTCCGATCCTAACCAACCATACATCAGTTTATGCAGCTTTCAGAAGATCTATAAATCTCAATTTCAAAAAATGGACCCTGGTTTCGTGGTCCGGGGTCACAAATATGAATGAATATTAACATTTATTAATATTAATGACATGAATATTAATATTTCATAATATTTCATATGGCCTCTCAACATTTGTTTATTGCACCCCTAAAACACATGTAATCCACAGCTGGAAGCCTGCAAGCTCGTATCTAAAACGTTTGGTTTTGTGGTCTTCACCTAGCCTAAAATTAGTTCGCTCCCACTATAATCAATAAAGCAGTCTGCACTGTCGGTGCCTGAGGGATACAGAAATATCTGCTCAAGTATCCGGTAATTGCAACAGCTCTTTGAAGTTTCCCACAGTCAATCCCCACAGCCTCTCAGCCACACCTCCTCGCTGCTCTCCACATCTCTTTGTTAACATGCGAGTGCTTGAATGACCTTTGACCTTTCAGACTGTGTTGAAAGGCACTGGTCGTGTTGACATCACGTGAGTGTTTTTGTTTGGTTGCTTAGTGGAGCTCATTACTGCAGTCTCTTTTTTTTCAGCTTCTGATGTGGTTTGTACTCAAGTTGACTGTCTGCATAAGCAGATTCCCAAAGGGTGGATGGTGCATTGTCATGTTTTGCAGTCTTTTTAACAGCTGATTTCAGGCTGGCTGGATTAAGATGGTGTGTTTTCATAGTTTTTCATAATTCCTTCTGTCATGGGACTTCATACTGGAGATATGAGGACTTTATGTACTATGGAAACATACCGTAACATTCAGACCCCAAACATCCTCCACCATCATTCATAAAGAGCATTTACTGATACTGAGCTTCAAAAATGTCTCCTCCTGAACTTTTGCTCTAGTCACTGACTACAATTGTGATAAAAATGAATTATACAGTGCCTTGCAGAAGCATTCAAACCCCTTCATTTTTTTTTTAACGTTTTTGTTGCAGCTTTGTTAAACTGCATTAAATTACTTTTTTTTTTCCACATCAATCTACACTCCATACACCATAATGGCAAAGCAAAAACAGAACTGTCACAACTTTGTAAATTTATAAAAAATCTGAAATAAGTATGTTGCATAAGTATTCAAACCCTTAACTCAGTACTTAGCTGAAGCACCTTTATAGCCTCAAGTCTTTTTTTGTTTGATGCGACAAGCTTTGCTCATCAGCATTTGGCAATTATCTGTCATTCTTCTCCTCACCTCTTCACCTCTCAAGCTCTGTCAGGTTGGATGGGGTGCACATTTTCAGGTTTCTCCAGAAATATTTGATTGGGTTCAAGCCCAGGCCATGGCTGGGCCACTCAAGGACATTCACAGAGTTGTCTATAAGCCACTCTTGCTGTGTGCTTAGGGTCATTGTCCTGTTGGAAGGTAAGTCTTCTGCCCAGTCTGAGGTTCTGAATGCTCTGGACTGGGTTTTCATTAAGGCTATCTCTATATTT
>JAFVLL020029294.1:0-19857 GCA_021397915.2 Tor tambroides | reverse complement strand
GCGGACCTGACTCACATTTCACTACTGGTTATATACTCTCTATATAATTGCGTATGTGACAAATAAAAATCTTGAATCTTGAATCTTGAATCTTTCTAAAGCCCATTGTGTCCGAATCAATTTGCACAAATTCTTCTGGATGAAAATGGTGAAGTACAGTTCAAATTGAGTGTATTCGCATACTTTAATGTGTTGAAAAGTTGACTAAAGATGTACTGAAAGTTCATATTTGAATAAAAACTGCATTTAACGTTAATTATATTTCTAAAGACAGACTTGCTTATATCTGAAAGAATGTCCTTCAAAGGCATTTTATCTGTAGGAGGCTACAACAAAGGGATTGTAAATCATAATTAAATGAAAAATCATTGATACATTGTTTTTATACATATACACTACTTCTCAATGGTTGTGAAATAATTAAGATTTTTAATGTTTTTGAAATAAATCTCTCATCAAGTCTGCATTTTGATAAAAAAAACACATTAAAAACAGTAATACTGTGAAATATAATCACAATTTAAAATAACTGTTTTCTGTTTTATTATATTCTAAAATGTAATTTATTCCTGTGATGGAAAAGCTGAATTTTCAGTAGCCATTACTGCAGTGTTCAGTGTCACAGGAGTCTATCTTTCAATTCAGTGCATCCTTGATGAATAAAATCATTAATTTCTTTTTTTTTAATTTCTTTTTTTTTTGGAAAATATCTATGTATCAGTTTCTACAAAATTGCAATAATATTTCCCAATATTACTATTTTTACTGTATTTATGTGAATCATTGAAAACTTTTGAGTATGTTTATTTTCTATTATTTTCTATTTTTGCTCTATTCTAAATATTAGTTAACTGTTCAGAGTGGTTCATGCTTAACCCTGACTCTACCCACCACCTAGCCCTGCCCCCTTCAATCCCATCCGCTTCCCTTTCCTCCAAGAGAGACTCTCTCTGTAACTGTCTTATGCTGTCTACGTCCTTATCTAGCAGAGCTGTCTCATCAGACTTTAAAATAGGCTGCATAGACTTAGTACTCAAGAAACCCAACTTGGACTGCTCAGATGTCAGAAACTACAACCTTGTTCTTCTCATGCCATATTCGATCAAATTTCAGTCTCTTTACTATTAATAATCGAATTGACATGGATCAGTCAGACTCTAAATTTGGTGGTGACATATTTGGGTCATGGCCTTCTTGGTCTGGTGCTGTTTTACCAGTTTACAAGGTCCTGCATGTGCTCTCAGGGATCAGTCCTCGGTCCGTTACTGATCTCCATCAAAGCATGTGACTTTATTGCTATTCTAACAGTACTCAACACTACTAGAGTTATTATTGTTTTGGATTTTTTATTGTTATATTTGTTTTTTTTTGTGTGTATTTTTATAATTTTGAAAGTATTCTAGTTCAGTATATTTATGTATTATTTTATTTTTATTTCAGCTGTTTAATGCAGATTTTTTTTTGTTTTCAGAATTGATATAAACACTGAATGGTGTATTCTTTCACATTATACCCTGAAATAGATGAGATGCATAATATATAATTATGTAGTTGAGCATCCTGTTATTAGACTTTATTGCCATTGCTATTGTAATTTGTTACATTAATCTGTCACATGGGCGCTAATTATGAAAAAGTTTTAATCAGTGGATAGAAATCATAAATGTTTGTATTAAATGATTGTGATGATTGCTGTTAGATCTGGGTTATCAGAAGACAATACAGAGATATAAACAAGCATGCACTAGATAATAAATCTCTTAGTAATGTTACTGAATCTCATGCACAGCACTGCAAGAAACAAATGGAGAGCTGAGGTGTTTTTTAGATAGTGGTATTGATTGGTTAAGGCTAGACATGTAGGTGGGTCTGAATGCAGTCTTACAGAACTCGGGTCCTCATCTATTAATCACAAATACATGGTGGAACATCAAGCTTAAGTTGTCTCATTAAGTACGTCTCATGAGGGGCTATACATTGGGTTCAATTATATCTTTCTTCATCAGCGACTTTGCTTCATAAGCAGAGTTGCTAATGAATCAAGGGATTTACCATGATGTGTGTGATCATTTGTAAAGTGTGCGAATACTCAATCACAGACACAAATATGTTTTCTTCCTGTGAAGTTAGCTGATGAAATGCCTTTAATGCTCTAGAAAACAAGAAGGGCTTTAATGGGAAAATATGTATGTTCTTAGCTGACAGGAGCGGCACCCGGTGTGGTCTTCTGCTGCTGTAGCCCATCTGCTTCAGGGTTCGACGTGTTGTGCGTTCAGAGATGGTATTCTACATACCTTGGTTGTAACGAGTGGTTATTTGAGTTACTGTTGCCTTTCTATCATCTCTAACCAGTCTGCCCATTCTCCTCTGACCTCTGACATCAACAAGGCATTTTCGTCCACACAACTGCCGCTCACTGGATATTTTCTCTTTTTCGGACCATTCTCTGTAAACCCTAGAGATGGTTGTGAAAATCTCAGTAGATCAGCAGTTTTTGAAATACTCAGACCAGCCCGTCTGGCACCAACAACCATTCCACGTACTTCAGCAAGTTGTCTTCACCACATCTAGATGCCTAAATGCAGTTGCTGCCATGTGATTGGCTGATTATCAATTTGTGTTACCAAGCAATTGAACAGGTGTATCTAATAAAGTGGCCGGTGAGTGTGTATATATATATATATATACGGAAGATAAAAAGAGCAGTTTTCATAATTACTGCATTTCTTCATCAATCTCAGTATCTATGCATAAGTTAAAATTATTATTATAAATTTAATGTTAGTTCTGCTTCCAAATAAAATGTATTCACTACCAGTTAAATAACATTTGCCATTTTAATTACCTTCACATAAAATTATAAATTTAATTTCATGCTAATTTGATTGAAATGTGATTGAAATTCAACTCCTAATTAGATAAAAAATCTTCTTCAATCAAATTTTAGTCCTTTGACCCCATATCGTTCCATTCTGTCTCTAATCCAGTCCAACTTGCAGTTGTTCTTATTCCATTTAATTCCTCTCAGTCCCATTCCAATCAAAACATTTTAATTCACTGCAGCTAAAATGCTTCATAATGTCTTCATATAAAAAGAAAATTTTCATTAGAACGTTTGATCTACTGTAATTGTGAATAAATCTAATACCACACCTGTCTAGTCTGGATACATATTTATTTTCATATATTTCTGCCATATCCATAAAGCTCTGCATAAACATTTTACGAGTGGCTACAGAGAGAAACTAATCTAATCATGCTAAAACTATCTAATTGTGCTGAAACAAACACACATTGCGTAATAAGCAAAAGCAGCGATATAGAACTAAGCAGATTTAGGAAAAAAAAGGTTAAAAATGAAGCTATGCACATCTAATTTCCCCTCCCACTCTACACTGGCAAGAAAAGACATTTCATGTGACAGCTACACCTAAGGTGGCCTATGACAATTATCTCTAGATAGTAAATGATGTTTTGTCACCAAGATATGTCATCTGTCAAATGCCTCTGGTATTTTCTGACACTGCGTCACCATTTAAAAGATCTCACGTTGTCATTTTGGGCAGATGAGGCCAAGATCCGTGACACACCCACACCGATGATTTCCAGATGATTCAGACAGTTTTCCACCGTTTGCTCTGTCAGTATAAATGAAGTCTAACAGCTTATTTAACATTCCTGAGGGGCACAAAAGCTTGTGTGCCAAGCATTGGTTGTTTACACAACTGGATGTTCTGTCCTCATTGTTGTTCACTTTAGCTGTGCTGCAGATTTACTAATCCCAGGCCATTCTTATTGAATACACGGTAAATCTCTTGCATTGTTGCACACAGATGCAGCTGGTTCTTTCCGGATCAGTGACTATGGTAAGAATATCTCATTCAAGGGCAACCGCAGCTTAGCCATACTTAACTTCTCAGACCATGGCTGAGGGGCAGATATGTTCCTGTGGGCTACGGTTCAGTTATGGAACAACAATTTAAACAGCTTTTTAAAGATTATTTTAAAGAGAAAAGAAAATGATCCAAGTTGAAAGGAAGCTGCCAGAGCCGGAATGTTGTGTTGGTTAATTATTCACTAATTCATTCAGTGACGTTTACTGAAGTTACAATGACAAGTGACTGTTTTTGTTTATGAGTGAGTCATTGAATCATGTCCCCAAAAGATTTGTTTCAAACACTGTTTCGGTTTTATTTGCTTATCTACAAGTCTACGAGAGAGAAATAGTGCTTTATCACAGTTGACGACAGTCTATTTTTTCTCCAATTTGTCAACAAACTGCCAACCAATTTGTCAACCAAATGGCAGCCAAAAGAAAAAAGTCAATAATAGACTAAATAAATGGTCAATTTCAATAATGTCATCTGTCATTTTTGCACATTCATGAATTGGCGCCATTCTCCCATCCTCTTTTCTCTTATTTTTGAACCAGATTTACTCTCATGCCAAACTGGATAAATGACTTGCCCCTTTGCAATCACTGTCAGATCCTCATTCCTTAGTTTATTTTGTCACAAACTCTAAAAAAAAACCCCTCTGAAAAAAGTTGTTTTTTTTTAAATTTGTTTTTTTTTTAGTAACAGTTCTGTTTAGAACATTATCATTCAGAAGAACAATTGGTCTTCATGTTAGAGTTTAGGGTTCTTTATTCCCACCTTTTTGATTTTTAAGGGCCAGATTATTAAACAGGACACATTAAAGAACACAGACGCAGCCAGATCATTTCCATAATGTCCAGCAATTTACCAAGAGCAGCGCAAATTACCGCCTGCTTTAAGACATGCTTTTTTGGGGCGTTAAATAATGGCGCAAATACCAGTAATTTGACGTGCGCAAACATTAGTAAATCGCGTTGCGTGCTTCATTTTAATACTCTCCTCCCATAAATTTTGCATCTGAAAGGGAAACTCCTACAAATGTATATTCAATAAGGTCAGGCGCAAAAGAAAATGTGTCCACGCCTTTTCAGCGCTAATGCTTCACTGCATGTCTTAATGCAGTAAATCCTTACAGTACTATTTTAACGCCAAAAGACGGTTTGCGCTGGCGCAAGCTGTTAGTAAATCTGGCCCTAAATCTGTAACTGTCAAAAATTCTTTCAAAGCCATTATGGATGTTCTGGAGCTCAACCAATCAACTACACACATTGTCAAGACACTTACAACAGGTACTTGATATCTTAAAATGTCTATAAATTTTAACTTTCTAAATAAATACATTTTAAATAAATTTTTAATTTTAAATAAATTTTAAATTGTTTTAGACTGTACCAATCATGTCTTTTTTTCTTCTTTTCAATTTTTTTTAAAGTGTGACTAGTTCTGTTCAGTTAAGGATACATCTCTCCTCTTCTTCATTAAGCAAGTAAGTGACAGAAATATTGTATTTATGATCCATATTGCTAGAGTATTCAGTTATTACTTAGGTTTATGCATAAACATTCCCCATAATTTTAAAGCTATCCCATGACTTTTTATCAAGTTTTTCAAGGGCTCATATACTCTCCATTCAAACTTTTGGCCTTCAGAAGCGTATACTGTTTGAAATATTGTATTTTAAGTACCTACAACAAATAACAAAAACAAAAAGCTTTTTGCAGTACAGCACAATATAATAGCATTAGCAATACCAACATTATTATGGGCAGGCAGTCATAGTGTTGGGTTTCTGTCGCGCAGGCCTCAATCAAAACTCATCTGGGAGCTGCATGAGAGACATTAACCTCACCGTGTTGTTTTGTGCCGCGCGCTTAATGGAGGGTAATGAAGCGAGGCCATTAGACTCTGTGCATACCATCCAGAGTGCCGAAACGGATAAATAGATAATTAAATCACATCCTTAATTGCGTAATGGTGCTGGGAGTGTGGTCAGTGCGACTGACGCCTGGGATTCGATCTGGGTGTAACAAAATTCGTTCTCAGTCCATGTATCCTCCAGAGGCTCCACAATTCTTGGTGGAAAATGTTACTGATGGGTGTATAGGCCTTTCAGCCAAACCTTGCCTTCACTATCAGAGCTTGGATTATAGCCGACCCCCTGCCTTCTTTATCTTGAATCGTCAAACTTCTTCACGGTTACAAAGCAAATGTAATTGAAAATTTTCTTGCGGAATAGCCTTTTATACTTCAAAAAACGAGATCCATCTATCTCCAGATCAGTCTGAGTTTTGTAACCTGCCACTCTGCATGGCTTCCGTGGCTCACAGTAGTAGTTTTTTTCTCCCACTCTATCTAATTATTCTTCTGATTTATTCAAAAAGGGTCTTTAATCATTCCTGAGGACAGCTATGCATCAGACATACAATGTTCTATTTCATAACCAATCACTGGTAGAGTTTTTACATAGAAATTACTTTAGCTAATCATCGTCATGAAATGAATGTTGTTTTTCAGTGTGATCTCATTATACGTATTCTAGAGAGCATCAAAAGCATAAACCCCTTTTGCGTATCAACGATATGAAAGTGTTTCATGTAAATTATTATAAACAATGCAATAATAATTGCACAAAGGCATGAGAAAACCTATTTTACATGCAGTTCTGAATGTGATTTTAAATTTTAAGTCATGTTTTATGATGAAATATAAAGAATGGCTATGAAATGATGACAGGCAGTTGAAAGTAGAAAGGGCTGAACACAAAAAGCAGTGTAGCTGTAATGAGTCAGTTCATTTTACATCAGTGTTTTCATATATATATATATATATATATATATATATATATATATATATCAGATAACATACAGTGCGAATTGTGTATTCTGATTCCTGAACAATTGATTATTTGAATGAATAGTTCAGTAAGATGAGTGAGTCGTCAAATTACTGTTCTCTAAATCAAATAGTAACATTTTAAACACGTTCAAAAACTGCCTAGATAAAACGTTTCATAAATAAAGTATGCCATGAACAATGTAGCCTATAAATAATGTTTTTGTGCTAGTGTTTTGAGAATATCATTAGACCAGATAACTCTGAACAAATCTGTTAACATTACTGGAAGAACCAGTTTGTCAATAATTGCCAGAATGTTAGCCAAAGTTCTGAGAAAGTTCCTTGTTAGCTGCGAAACTATCACTGGTTCGGTATCCTTCAAAAGGTACTAAAATGTACACTTTAGGTGCTAAAATATACCTTTAAAGTACTTTTAAGGTACCAATAAGTACCATTTAGGGGTAAATAAGGTACAAAGATTTGCCTTTTAGCTTTTGTACTTTATAGGGTACTCCCCAGTGACAGCTTGAGAGTGTGGTTGTTCCAAAAGAAATTCCAGTGTTTATTGAAAGTGAGCGTACTTTCACACTGTCACCTATCTAGTGCATGGCATCTTCAGGATGCCATAACACATGTGAAACATACCTGGCACCAGGGCTGGTGCTCCTTTCATCTGGTATTGCATGTGTCCTGCGAGGCCCTGACTCCACTATTTCTACACATTGCTTGGCCAATGACAGCCCGTCTCCTAATTTGACAGGAGCACATAATGGGGTTTATAATTAGCCCTGAGGTCATGGAAGTTGTGCTCGGCAGTTCCTGTGCTGTCAGGTTAATAGATATGCCTGCGGGTGATGAGAACTAGAGGATGAAGAGATAGAGCGGCGAAAGGCTACGGTGCACGACCTGCAGTGTCTTGTGCGGTTTGACAGCCCACATCTATGAGAGCGAGCCAGCCTGATAAAACGCCTTGTACTAATCAAATAAAATTGATAAACTGCAATTAGTGTGATTTCGTAATAATATGTGCTTGAGTGAAATTAATTAATAGGCTACTCTTATGAAATGAGAAGCGGGGGAAGATTGCATTGCGGGGGAAATTATAACAATTAGACAAGACTGTCTGACTTCACAAGCAGAGTATAAAATTGAAGAAGAAAAATACCTTAAAAATACCATATCATGTATATGTGTGTGTGTGTTTGTGAAAATATTATTAAAGGAAGGAAAATTTACCCATCCTCAGGCCCATCAAAGATGTAGATGAGTTTCTTAATTAGAACATATTTGGAGAAATTTATCATTACTTGCTCACCAGTGGTCCTCTGCAGTGAATGGGTGCCGTCAGAATGAGAGTTCAAACAGCTGATAAAAACATCACAATAACCATGTAACTCCAGTCCATCAATTAGCATCTTGTGAAGCAAAAAGCAGCATGTTTATAATAAACACATTCATCATTAAGACATTTTTTTTTACTTCAAACTGTTGCTTCTAAATAAAATACACAAGTCCTTCATCTGTAATATTGCTTTCTCCAGTGAAAAAAGTTGTGTCGTCTCAATCAGGAGAGAAATATGCACAGATCAAGCTCCGTTTATAAGAAAAACAATCGAAAACAGTTCTAAACAAATACTTTGATGTTTTTATCAGCTGTTTGAACTCTCATTCTGATGGCACCCATTTACTGCAGTGGATCCATTGATGAGCAAGTGATGTAATGCTGAATTTCTTCAAGTCTGTTTTGATGAAGAAATAAACTCATCAACATCTTGGATGGCCTGAGGGTGATTCAATTTTGAACTATTCCCTTAAATATAAAAAGAAATAGGCTATTTATCCCATTGTCTAAGCAGAACTTTAAAAATCTTTTGCAAACTTGCTTAGAACAGATTCTGAGACACTATTTGTCAGTGAAACTAATGTTATGTTCCATAAACCTTTTTTGTTCATTTTAAAGGTATTGAGATGTCATTTCTGTTTGTTCATTGTAGTTCTAAATGCTGCTGATCGATCAACTGCCATTTTCCCAAAACTAGCAAATCTGTTCTCGCAGGCTCACAGAGACACTCTATGCAGAAAAAAGTCTTTTTAAAAAGAACAAAACTCTTGAAATGAGGAGAGCAAATCATGGATCTAAAATGAAGTGCATTATATTTATTTTCTTTCTATATCCATGAATAGCAGTTATACAGTATGATATTCAGAGATCATTCTGGCCGATGTTGTTTATTATCAAGAGATCCATGTTCTTAGGAAATGAAGCATGGACAGTCTATAATTCAGCACATCCATTACGGTGTAATTTACAATCAACTTACCGAAAGAATGAAAGCACTGTCATTATTCCAGATGCTTGGACTTTTCACAGCTGAGATCAAACAATGGCCTTTAATGAAAAGTCAAGGAGTCACTCACACACAGCACCTCTATGGGAATAATGTGGCATCCTTCAAAATTGGACCTTAAGTATCAAAATCAAAGGATATGATGGCTATAAGACTATCTCAGAGCCATTGCTCTTATATCCGGCCTATTTTAATCTGTGAATGAGAGTTTGAAATATTCTCATTTGTCATTTTTACTGTTATGCCTATCACGCTTAGACTGGATTATATTGACTATTAACCTTGCGACTGCTTTGACATGACAGAAGATTAAAGGGTGTTTCAGGTCACTGTTTACACTGTGTGACCACTAATAAGATTTCTAGCCTATTAAAATTAGGGTCCGATTACATAAATATTATGAGAACCAGATAATAGGGGTTTGGAGACCGCATCCTTCAAGCTCACCAGCTCCTGGTTCAGGCCCTACATTCTGTACGTGTGTTCAGGGGCCACTTTTGTTTGCCTACATGAGGCCTCAAACCGGCTTCTGACTGAATTGTCTTTGTTTTAGTCGACTGCTCTCTCTTTGAACATAATTACAGTCTGTCTCGCCGTTGCATTCTGCTCGTATACACATATGCCATTGATCTGCTTCCTTCTCAGCCTCTAAGATCAGTTGCTCTTCAGACAGCTATTGCTTTTATAGTGATGGCGCAGTGGGAGTTCAGAGGCAGAAAAGATGAGAGGGATGAAGAAAACATATAGTTTGAAGGGAGTCATTAAAAAGAGACCCTAAACATGCATAAAAGTTTCATGTCTAGAGTGCAACAGATTCCTTAGTTTCTAAAGTTCAAGTATGCTTCATATTTGGGGGTTTGGAGGTAAGATTTGGTGAACTGGTGCTCCAGGCTAAAAAGCCTGCAGTATAATTACCATAATTATAAGATAATTATGATGAAACCTTTTTGTAGTAGTCCTGTATAGGTCCCAAAAATATTTGGACACTTAAAAATGTCTGAATGTCATTGCATTAAACAACAAAATGTCAAACAAATAATCACCTATTTCACATATTATTTTGGAAAACTATTCAAATTAATCAACTTAGTTTTTTTAATGTAATGTTTGTGCCCAGCAGGCACACAACATTATAAGATGTTGATATTTGGTTAAATTTTGGTTGTGATGTTGGGTGACCAAAATTTAATGTCAATTCATTATAAGATGTTGATATTTGGTTAAATTTTGGTTGCGACGTTGGGTGACCAAAATTCAATGTTAATTTGATGTCCAATACTGACGTCAGTCGATGTTGATATTTGTTGTTTTTAGGTTGAGTAACCAAAATCCAAAGTTAAAGTGCCCCTATTATGGGTAATGAAAGGTTCATATTTTGGTTTTGGGAGTCCCCAACAACAGGTTGTCATGCATGCAAGGTCAAAAAACACTTTCATTGTCTTATAATATGCAATTATTTTTACCTTATTTGCTCAACGACTCCCAAACGATTCGTTAATGTTTCATTTGTCCAAACCCCTCCTTTGCGTGATGCTAATCTGCGGTGATTGGTCCGATTGGTCTCATTTTCATTTCATCATGCTTGTAATGCCTGATAAAGCAGCGTTTGTGAGCGCAGTGCTGCTTTGTGTACAGCGTTACAGGGAAATTGCTATTTTTACCGCTCTAAAAGCAGCACCTGAATGAATTTACATTTTCATTCAGACCAATGTGAAAAGACCATCAAGTGGGCGGGCAATATGCTAATATTTCATGTTGACCTCAAACGGCTTGGGATTTGTTTTAAAAACGACTCATTTCAATCACTCAGAGTCGACTCTTTCTTTTGATAAAGTTAATACACGGTGCACTTTCAGATTTAAAACTTTGCAGGATGTTTTCATTCACTTAGAGCTGTGTTACACACTGCATGAAAGGTAATTTTCAAAAATCCATAATAGGGGCACTTTAAGTCAACGTCAAACTGGCGTCAAATACTGACATCAACCTGATTTTCATTCTCAACCAAAATGCAACGTCTGTCCGACGTCATGTCCAACATTAACCTGATGTTATATTGACATCCTGTGCCTGCTGGGTGTAAACTAGACTAAACCCCCTTTAAGAATTTTTCTTTTTACTAATGACTAACAATAATGTTTTTCTTATTATGTAATAGTGAATCTTTCTTCATCGTTACACCAGTAGGTGGCGACAAGTGATAGCCTTTATGAGTAAATCATTGACCAAATCATTGAACCGATTCTTTCAGGAACAAATAAGTGACTGTTTTTAGAGTGAGTCACTGAAGCATTCACTAAATTGATTTGTTCAAAAAGGCTGATTCATTTAGAAAGAAACAAGTGAGGTATTGAGTGAGTCATTAAATCATTTATTCAACTGATTCATTCGAAATCACAATTCAGAAATGAAGTGATTTAATGAAGTCTATAAATCAGTCACTGAATCATTCAGGAATTCTCATTCGCTACATAAATGTATAATTAAATATATGATATAAAATCAATTTAAATTCAATCTTTTATCATGTATACGTAGCATAGGGACAAAGAGATTGTTGTTCTTATTATTATTAATAAAAAACTATGAATAAATATGAGTACTAGTATAAATATAAGCAAAATAAAAATATACAGCAAAAATGTAATTTTTGTAATCATATCATACGTATTTGCTTCAGACACATGCTATACATCATATTTAACATACTATTGTATTTTATTTTAAGATCTGAAATATTTTGTCTGAAAAGTGTGTTATGCTTGTTCAAATAATTTTTTAATTACAGTTTTTCTCATTTGCTAAGACATCAAACACAAAATGGATTTGACCATTCAGAAAAATGGAATGGATTCATTAACAAACTGTCAATAATTTTTTTATCTTTTTATGATCAACGGTGCATCATTCCAGCCCAATTTATTCCCTGATCATAACTAAACCCAGATTGGGATGATGCTCTATTGTATTTGATCCAGAACTACGAATTTTCGTCTGAGTGAGTCAGTGCACCAATTGAAAATGAGTGAGATGTCTGATAAAATGAATGAAAAGGGCAGCTTAGATTTGTGGATGCAGATCATTCCCAGCCCTGGTGATAAAGATGAAGGGAACAGCGCCAGACAGAAACTTTTGTGAGGCCAGTATTAATGTGTGTGAGATGGGCAGTCTGTGAGCGAAAGATAAAAACATCTCAGTGCTTCTGCACTGTCTTGAGATGTGTTTACTGGGCTCAGCTGTAATAGGAGGTTTTTGTATGGGGAGGGGTTGTGGCAGGGTCATTGACTAAAAGCTTTGCTTCTGGATCCGATGGGAATGAGCATGTGTGTGCTGTTTGGTGGGTTTTGATTGCAGTGTTTTTGCAGATTGGAGATGGAACTTCCAGCTCTTACATTGTGGAGGTTGGGATATCTAACCCTCTGCGATTTTCAAATGGCATTTCCTAGCAGAGGTCACTGCCTGCCTGACCCGCTCCACCGTTTACACTACCTGCACATTTTTCTGGTCCTCTTTACTCCATCTCAGATTGGATGTGGGCAATATTGGCGGCTGTAAATGTCACAGCGCTCTCATCCAGTGTAAATGAGAGAGTGCTGTCCGGCTAACTGCACCTTTCCCTCCCTGCTTAAATTAGCTCATTCTACAACTATCAAAGTGTGTGTGTTTCCTTGGCCGCTGCAATGCAGCATTTCAAAGGTTATAAAAAAATGAACTTTTCTCCTCTCTCTAGGTGAATTCCAGGAATAATCACTATACTCATAAAACTCACATTCATAACAAAGTCAAACCATAATCAACATGCTTGGTAAACTCACTACGCTCAACACTCCAGGAGCATATTTGCCATACTCACTTATTGTACTCTATACTGTACTCCATACTAATAATCATGAATATGGTGTTTATTAGTATAGAAATAATAATAATAATAATAATATATAATAATACAATATTATAATTTTTTTATCTTTAAAAATAAGAAAAAATATATACTGTTAGAATTATAATAGAATATTATCAATAAAATTATAATAAATTATTTTATTACTAATTATACTAATTTTAAATTGTACATTTATGGTGAGGATTATTATTATATTATTATTATTATTGGTATTAATAATAAAATGATTAATAATAATAATAATAATAATAATACAATATTATTATTATAAATTATATATACCAATAATATTATTGATTTTTTTTATTAATAATTATACTCATTTTAAATTGAATTGTACATTTATTATTAACATTAATATTATTTCTTTTAGGAGTACTAAAATACTACTACTACTACTACTAAAAACAAACAAAAAAAACATTTTAATAAAATTTTTAAATGTTAATTTAATTTAAAAAATCATAAAATACAACTATTATTATTATTATTATTATTATTATTTATTTTAATAATGTGTATATGTGTGGATGTGGACTGATTGGAAGGAGAAAGAGATCTTAGTGCTTCCAGGGACAGTTTGTGTGAAAAGAGAATTGGGCTCTAAGTTTTTCAGTTTCAGTCAACTGAAAGATCTTTTGAGTTTGATTATGTCAAAGCGGACTTATGAATGCACACTTATAAAGTGGAACCGTTTCTGTCTGTCTGTTGAATGTGGGCAGAACATCATGTAAAGTGTAGACAAAAGACATCACTTGCTAGTTTGTAGTTTTTGCACACCCTTTTGAAAGAGAGAGATGCTGTTTCAGTATAATTTTACGCTTTTTTGTTCTTTTAGCCTTGATATCTTTATGCAGAAGCAGCAATGAGATTTTACATGGGTCATATCACAACGAATCAAACTTTCTTTAATCTTTTGAGATAAAAGAGCTTGATGTACAATGAAAACAATATAAAAATTTTAGAACTCAAAATTAATTATTTTTAATTATATTTATATTTATTTTAAACAAACATTTGTTATTAGTATTTATTATATTAAGTTTTTTTATTAGTTTCGTAATGCAATATCTTGCCTAGGGCACCAAGTGAGCCAGGGAAGATGTGAAAAAGGTATGCTAAAACTGTTGACGTCACAGTTGTCACTATAAAATGATGGGGGTGAAGAGGCACTATAGGCTTCAGTTATTTTTTCTTGAGGGGACAGCCAGAGAAAAAGAAAGAAAGAAAGAGAGAGTGAGAGACAGACAGAGGCATGGCTGTTTAGTAGTCATCTGAAGTGCTGGATGTAATTAGAGCGAGGTCATGCATTCCCTCCTCACACTGCAGCAGAAGGAATACAGCGATGCAGAGAGGCTGTTTCATCTAGCCTTGTCTTATGCAGGCATTCTCCTGGCAGAGTTTAAAACGACTCGTCTCCATGGAGTTCATATCTAGACAAGCTCCTGCTCCGCACACGCATGGACATCAAACAAATCAAACTGAAAAGAGAGCGAGAGAAATAGGAAGAATGAGCATGACACATACAGAGAGTAAAATACATCAGAAGTTGCAACTGAATGATAGGACCAAATGACATTTCTTTCTTTTCCTGACACCCATTCACAAGGTGGTTTTGTTAGAGAAATGAGCATGGTTAGATGGAAAAAAAATGGACATACACTTAGCAGGGCAGATCCATCAATCCATCGGTCTAAAATACTCGTGAGAGTTTGTATTATTGCATTTGTAGGCAGGATGTGATGCATCCAAATCAAAAGTCAAGCCACCTTTTTCAATATTAAATGAGCTAAATGTGACCAATGACTAACAAAAATATTTCATTTATGAATGAATCATTCCCTGCATCTGAATATGCCTTTCCCTACTATACAGTAGGAGAAAAACGGTTATGTTAGAAGTCATAGTATTCATAACAATCAGTAAAAATTACTTGGATGGATTACAGTATACTACTTTTGACGGGATTTTTAAGTGCGCATTCGATTAACTCTTTTCTATCCCATAAGATCCACGGTAGAGGACTGATGCTGTAGGTCACATGACAGTGACAACATGGCGGATATAGTACGTCCGAATTTCATTTATACTACACATGTTCATACTAAATAGAACATGATTTTTTTTAACATCGCAAAGCAAGTTTCAAACCAAATGTAGTGATTACAGATGCAGTGGTTGACCTTTTTTGATGAATCATTGATTCATTGAACTGTTTCTTTCAAAACAATGATTTGTTCAGGAATGAAACAAGTGACAATCTTTAGTGAGTCATTGAATCATTTAGTCAACCGATTTGTTCAAAATTAACGAAATTTTGTGTCTTTATAAATGAGTCATTAAATAATTTCAAGGATACTGAATACCTAAATATATCCAGTTTAAAAATATGATATAATTGTATAAAATTAATTCCTTACTAATAACTTAATAAACAGTTGAATGATTATATAAAAGTAAATATAAATATACATATTTTGTCATTGCACACAATGTCATCATAGATCAAAATTTGCAGAGAATAGTGACAAACAGTGCTGTTGTTCTTTTGGTTGCCATTTTTATGGCCTTATGATTTCCGCGATGTGGAAAACACAGAATTGCGGAATCCAGTCATAAAAACGGAATTTACTGTATAACGCGAAATGTCACGGAATTTACCAAATTTTGAATGGATACATAAAAAGTAGGTCAGTACACTTAAATCAAAACATGATATGGACTAGTGTCTGTGAATATTTTCCACAAAAATAGCATTTAAATTTGAATCCTGCCTGTTCCTCTGTGTGAATGAATGGCGCAGACGCGCGGTTTCATTTACTACATACATACTGAAGCGTTGTTTTCAGCCTCTGCTGCCTCAATATATGAGTACATGAACATAGACATTGACATTGGGCCCTATCGTGCAAGGCGAGGCGCAAGTGTTTTTGCTAGTTTCAGCCCGACGCAGTTCTCATTTTCCCGTCCTGTGCAGCGTTGTTTAAATAGCAAATGCATTTGCGCCCATTTGTGCGCCCATGGGCTTGCTGGTCTAAAAAAGAGGTGTGTTCAGGTACATTGTTGGCGCGTTGTTATTTTGAGGAACTGAAAATAGACTGCGCCATAGACCAACTCAAACGCAATAATCGATGGCGCAATATTTTTTTTGTTATTTAAAGAGCGCGTTAGTAGAAAATGCGCCTCTGGACGGGTCCACAACGCGCGTTCACTTTGCTTATTACACACAGGGACGCGCAGCAGCACACAAACATGCGAAATATTAAAAATTAAAGGATTACAGTGTAAAAGAATATTATTGTGTAGGCTACATAAATATAAAAATGTCATACATGTCATAATGGATAGTCATTGCGTGTATCAGAATTAACTTATTTGCTCGCGCATGAGCAGATCCGTTTGCTCTCTGGAGATGGGTTCAGTCTGTGCGCCTTAAAATTCTGCCATTTAAATAGCGAATCCGCCATGGCGCAAGCGCAACTCGCTCTTAAAGGGAATGGGAGATGAGACTCTGATTGGTTTATTGCACGTTATGCCCAAAAATTCACCTATTACTCATTAAGAGAATAGGGAAAACCCTTTTAGACCATGCGCCGGGCGTGCCGACCGTTTTTCCCGTCGTTATACTAGCAAAAGTGGATTTGGAAACGCTACGCCCTGTGCTTTAGACCATGCGCTTAGATCGTTAAAATAGAAAGTTAAAATTGGTTTAACTTGAAGAAACCGTGACAAATATATTACTTAATGTAACGATAGTACTACTATTAATAATACAATTATTATTAAAACATTATATTTACCAGATAAATTATTTACCAGAGTTTATTTAGCAGAAATATAAAACATATTTCATAGGGCATCAAAAATTTAATTTTTGTTAAATTGCTGTTTAATATTGTAAGTTTCATGATTTCAATTAATTTGACATGCTTTTTGATTAATAAAATTTAATTCAGCCAAACAGAGTCTAGATAAATTAAAATGGAAAAAAAACTGGATTTGGAAAAAGATGAAACGGAATTTGGGAAAAAATAAAATGGATTTCATAGGGCCCTACAAAATCTCAAAAGTCAAACTTACCAAATGGTTGAATGAACTGATATAAAGTAGAAGGTATTGGTAGTTTAAACCATGCATTCTTGTGTTAAATCTGTATTCTCTGTAGAGCCCCATGCAGTTCTAATTCAATTTTCAGGAAGGTATAATTAAAATCCGTAAAAGAAGTGGATATTTGTGTCTCAATGGTCTGTAAAACAGCAACAAACAAGTTAATTAAAATCAATGGTGTGAGATTTTAGGTTGGAAAGTGCTCATTTTGAACTTGTATTTCCCCATGTACCTATAATTCAGTTCTTGAACCGTCTAAACAGACTATGGCACTGATAGAAATGAGAATATTTATGTATGCTACAATTTGGTTCTTGTCAGTATCTCCCTGATTAGGCTGCCCTGGCCTTGCTAATATATCCATAGACCTTATGTGATAAATTAATTGCTTAATAACCCCTAATTCATCGCTAATTGGCAGCAAATAAGCTGTGCTTAAATATGAACTTGAACTAAAATTGCTTATTAATTGCTGATGTGATTCAAGTTGTCACAACTGTCAAGCTCAATAACACCGGGTCATCTTAACACAGCGTACTCTCTCTCGTTTTAGGTCCAGTTCGTTAACTTCCCCTTTTTTATGTGTCATCGCCGCGTGGCTCTCTGCACCGTCTCGTGGTGTCACGAGCTGTGTTTGGATGTCTGTTTATAGCTGCGTGCTGTCAGGGCAAAATAACTCTGAAATCACTTTGTAAGACTAAATCCTCCCTGTTTATCCCTGCTGCGGCTGATAAGACGAGCGCGTGAAAAAGGTGATGCAATGCTCGCTGCTTCTTTTAGAATCGCAATCAGGATCAAAATTACTTTTATCTGTCATGTTTGATACTAAACTCGTGTCAGAACAGTCTACACACAATTCATTTTCCTTTGATGCATGGTGCTAATTGTTTTAATGGCGAAAGAAGGCACAGTAGTTTAAAGTATTACAAAGTGACATGGTTAATCAGCACAAAAGAAAATATGCAAATGTGGCAGACAAGGCGAGCCAATTACGAACTAAAAGAAAATATATACAAACATCAGATAGATATTTTGTTTTGCAACCAAGGGGTCAAGGTTTTACTGGGAAATATTTATTTATATGTTTATTTATTAATTTTGCATGGTATAGCAGGGTGAAGTTCCATGGAGGTAAAAGGGAGACCATAGCAAATATAATTTTTGCATGCCCATATCATCCAACATCAAAAGAAAAAACAAAACAAAATCACTAGTTCCATGACACTCCAAAAGAGACTGTCTTTCTACTGTGTGTGTGTGTATCTATCTATCTATCTATCTATCTATCTATGAATTTTATTCATAATTTATTAAACATTATATTTATATAATTTATATTAATTTATAATTTATTATTACATCTCTTGCTATATATATATATATATATATATATAACATAGCATCAGATTAAGCTTGCCAAAACAGTCTATTCAATTTAATGTTAATTATGCAGCAGATGGTCAGCAAATGGACTATTAAAGTGTGGACTGGGGCAAAAGTAAAAAAAAAAAACAAAAAAACAAATACATCAAGTAATTGTCTATTCTTTCTTAACTTGGCACATTAATTCAGAGAAGGAGAGTTCAAGATTATAATGGAGAGTGAGAATGAAAGGGCAATGGAGGTACATTATCAGGTTATTGACTACAAACAAGGGAAATACTTGTGTAAAAATCAGTGGATGCCTTCGAAGGACAGTTAGAAATGCAAAACTAAAGGTGAGCCGGCATTGGTGAAGAAGAAAAGGTTTGGACTGAAGAAAAAAGAGGCTGCCAAAATGTCTCATTGGTGCTGAGGACACACAAAAAAGCATGAGAGGTACAATTCAATAACAAAACCCTGGTGATTTTCTGAAATGTGTATTTCACACTTGTATTGTTCAATGTCTCTCTCTATAGGGGTGGTGAGAAATAATGGCAAAATGACTCCAGTGCCTTTTTTCTGCATCTCTGTTAAATCACCCTCATTGCTTTATGATTCTGTATCTGTGCTAGGCTGTTAGTATGATGGACATATAGACCATTGTTTGAATTGAGGAGGAACAATGGGGAGGTAGGGGTCCCGGACCACCGTGTTTATCCACCTTTTCATTACTGGTTTTCCCAAGTATTTTGTGAAGTGTTTACAGAATGGGACTAACACTATATATTCTCATTATCACGTTAACCAATCTGTTAACTATATGCAGTTTTACTTGATTTATTAAAACAGGATAAAATAATTTATTCTAGCAAGGGAACTGGATCCATATTGTAATGAGTGAGCTGGTTTTAGTACCTGATTACTGTACAGAAAGTACATTTTATTTGTATTTTATTAAAGTTTATAATATCAGTTGTTTAATTTTATAATATCAGTTGAGCAGCAGCTGTCTTGAATGGGGTTATTACTGCTGTTCCTAAAAAATTCTTTAGTTTTAATGGACAAATTTACACTGCAAAGGTGGCACAGAAGCTTCTGAAGTTCCATTTAAGTGTCTTTACAAAGACTGTTTAATGCTGCATTTGTACCAATTGTATTTTTGATAAGTATACAGGCTTAAGTGGGTCAGAACAGGCATAATTTAGTCTGGCTTTTATGTGGCATTATGTCTTTACACTGAATTTTAAGCAGGCACAGAAGAGTCTTAACTTGGTTGTGTAAAGACACCTTCAGTTAAGCTTTTTATTACACTGCATTCATCTCGGGTTCTGCAAGAGGTACAACATGCTAAACATTTGAAAATTTAAAAACAAAAACATTGCTGAATCTTATATTTTATCTGCTATAGACCTGTGAGCATATT
>JAFVLL020029293.1:0-37856 GCA_021397915.2 Tor tambroides | reverse complement strand
ATTTTTTTTTTTTTTTTTTTTGGCTATTGCTACAATTATACCTGTGCTACTTAAGACTTTGCTACTTAACTGTACTGTGCTACTTATGGTTTTGTGGTCCAGGGTCACATATGTGGTTTGAAATCATATTCAAGTGACATTTCTGGAAATCCGTTTCAGTCTGACCGCTCTGATCGGACTTTCTCATGCCATGTAAACATGTCAGATGTTGTTTTTTGAAAACATGCTGAATGTCTTTGCAGGAAAAAAGGTTGTGTTTTTGTGAAGTGCAAGTCAAGCAGAAAATGACAATATACTGCTTGGGTACATGCCTCTTTGAGTTTTGAGACTAGCATAGACGGCATGGAATAAATCAGTGCATTCCCCCTTTCTATATTTCTGCCGCTGCGTCATAAAGCGAAATAATCCAGTGTGTCTGCAGCATGTTGTCATGTTGTAAGACACCATCTGTATTACAAATCTGAACAGCTGCGATACACAGTATGGACAGTCAATTATTTAAATTGGATTCCAGTTAGATAAACAAATAATGGGATTTAGTCTGACAGTCTGAACAAAGCTTTAGTGTTTTCATTTCACCTGAGCTGCAAGTTTTTGAGCTCTAGGGGAAGAACCTGAGCACCCGTGCCAACATGTGGAGAACTCCACACAGAAAGCACTGAGCCATGGCCCTTCTTCTTGTGAGGTGACAGTGCTACTCACTTAGGGTGTGCTATATGAAGTTTGGAGTTAGAAACTAGTTCCAAACAAAGCACAATCTTTGTGTGTCTTTACTCAATATATCAGATTTTGAGTGAATGATTCAATAACTCATTCATAAAGGCAGTCACTTGCTTCATTTCATTAATCTCATAGGCTTATTTATGCATTTGCAGTGTAAATTGCCACCTCTGGGCTGCATGAACAGTCTGTTTTACATCATTTCAGATGTGGCTTTTTATCACCTCTGCATTGTATTGGTAACAGCCCTATTATGTCATCTTATTATATGTCATTTGATTAAATTAAAGAATTGGACACAAAATATGATGTGAAGGTTAGAAAAATCTGCTCTAATAAAATTGCCCTTCGAAATCAATTAAATGAGGCAAATGTTGCCTGTTAATTAAAAGTTAATTTGTCACTACTGTGAAATAACCACGGAATATGAAGAATATTAAAAGTTTTGGGAGCTTTTTACGACAGACCTAAATCTGTGCAAAAACATAGTCAGCAAAATATCAGTAACATGCATAAAGTCAAGTTCAAGTTTTCAAGAAAATAAACTTTTTTTAAATTTTCATTAATTTCATTAATTTTATCAGAGTAATTGTAAGTCAGTAGTGTGTATGGCCCCCGTGTACCTGTATGCACTCCCGACAACATCTGGGCATGCTCCTGATGAGATATGGTGTCCAAACTCCTCCCAGACCTGGATTAGAGTATTGGTGATTCCTGGACAGTCTTTGGTGCTACTTGGTGGCTTCAGATGCTTTGGTACATAACGTCCCAGAGGTTCTCAATTGGACTCAGGTCTGGAGAACATAAGAGCCAGTCAATGGCATCAGTGCCTTTGTCATTAAGATACTGCCTACACACTTTGGCCACATGAGTCATGTACCAGGAGGAACCCAGGGCCCATTGTACTAGTTTAAAGTCTGACAAGAAAACGAGGCACCAATGGCGCATGTGCCAGTTCTGGTGTTCTCTAGGAAATTCCAATCAAGCTGCATGGTGCTGGGCTGTGAGCACAGGTCTCACTACAGCAGGGGTCCCCAACACTTCGCTCGTGAGCTACTACTAGCTCTTTCATCCAATCAGAGTGAGAATATAGACAGGTCCCACTCCCTCCAATGCAAATAATTTTTTGGTTTTGTTTTGACATATTGGCCATGGTTATTTTAATGATCCCATTTAGTATTCTAACTATCATTAAACCGGCATTTGATCATCGCAATTTGAAAAACCCAAGTTAATAACATGTCTACACCAGATGCAACGTGTCAACACTGGACGTGACAAAGCGACCCTTGCAGATCATTTGTAATTTGTGTCAGTTCATCATAAATAGAACGAAGCATTAGTTTACTGTCGGGGATTTGTGTTGCGTCGTGTCGCACCGCATCCAGTGTAGACAGCATCACTGATCATAATGGGTTCTGCTGTTTTCTGTCACGTCGCTCTGTTTGCGTCCAGTGTAGATACATTTAAAAGAGTCCCACGCAGGCGTAACACACAGAGTAGGTTTCGTTTTGTGCGAAAATATGATGGAAGGCAGACTGCTGAGAGAAACTCTAAGAAAGAATGTGTGATTGAATGAATTGTATGAATGCATAAGGAGGAACCGGCTGTCTTCAGAAAAGTTTCGATGTCATTTTCTTTTCATCTTTCCACCGTGTTTCTGCTGTTGCATAAACACCACCAGCTATTAAACAGTGGATTTACAATTTCATATTATACCAAGTGTTGAGATTTTAGAACGCATATTAACTAATGTAGAACTGTTTATGGAGCAAATTTGGACTGCAACGATTGCTCGATTCTATTCGAGTATTCAATTTTATATATATATATATATTGTTGTATTTCTATACCGGATTAAATACTGGACCTCAAGTATCACATCAAATTCTCAGCACCCACAAAGGTATCATATAGACGTCTCCCATGTTACTGGTGTTCTGAGGACATTTCATGATGATCAGCAGCCTCCGGTGACCGTCCTGACTCAGTCAAATGCGGGCCTCTGAGACTTCATAATTAAATTTTATTCAGGTTCTGATAACTGGTTATTATGTAAATAATTACTCAGAGACTGTGATTAAAATTGAACGAATCACCAACAATCTGGTTTCGTTTTATTAATAACAATAACTCATAAGCAAAATACAGAATACAAAAATAACAGCGAAAAGTCTTCACCACGGGATGACGGCCCCGAAATGAGGATTACAGCATATATTTATAACATCTCATTCGTCTCCGTCAACATTACCACAATCACCTTTCCGTTACTTTCCCCCTTCAGCCCCCCTCTTTCTCTTATGCTGGTGTGCACGCCAGCTGCACATCTTCTATCGCTGTGTGCTACTAGCGGCGGGGGCAAAAGTTCAAAGGGAAGCATTAACCTCTCTAAATGTTAAGCATGCCTATAGCTATCTTCAAACACATGATAAAAATGCAATACCCCACATACCATATACATGTAAGGCTTAACCGCGGGTTCGCACCTAACAGGTGCCTTTAGCTGATTATGCTGCGGTTGGGGCTAGAAATTCCATTCTGCATATGTCTATGCAAAATGCATCTCCTAACGCCCGACCGCTTGTTTTTGCAAAGCAAACACTTCTAAGAATATAACAAAGAAACAACACTTCTAGGAATATAACAAAGAAAACCATAACACAAGTAATACACGTGCTCTTAACTATACGGCACACATCCTTAACATAATACTTGACCTCTGTATTTTTAATCTTTATAGCTCTGGAGGCTGAAGCACCATCTCTTCTAACTCATTTTCTAACATTGCAATTCATTTGAAAAATCACACAGTTTAATCATTTCCCTCATAATTTCATTATCTTTTTGCCAATATTTCTTGTTTCCTCATTAGCAAGTTGCTCTCATCTGTGAAACCTGTTGGCCTTGAGGTTCAGTTCTTGTTCCAACGCTTCCCGGTCCTTCTTTTCTTGCTTCTTGATCTCTTTGATCTGGCGTCGCTGCACCCCTGTACTAAAAGATCCATCAATCAGATCCAATATTTGCTTAGATGTCTCGGTTTGGCCTTTGCAGAGGGTTGAGCAGAGGTTTGATCAGAGGTTTGATCAGGGAATGTCATACCAAATAAGTCACGAAACACAACAATATATATATATTTATCATCTTGACTCATCCTTTCATATATAAAAATGATTTAAAGGTTGAAATGTGAGATTTTATTGCTTCTGTTGTCATCATTTGTAAGTTGTTTTGGATATAAAAGCATCTGCTAAACAACTAAATGTAAATTTCCAATTTTTTCTCTCTTTTTTTTTTTTTTGGTCAAAACTTTATTACAACAGTACATGTCAGTAGATAACATGTTATGAATATTTATGCAAACAAAAAGTGCATAGTTCTGCTACTTTTTGTTGGTTTTCGGTGTAAAACTTGATTTCAGTGTGTGTCCAGCACATTTTAACATGTATTATACCATGTATAACAGTTTGGATTGATGCATTATTTAAGAGATTTATGTATTGGATAACATGGGTAGCTCTAGTCTGCTTTCATTTTTAAAAAGTATCTCTCAAATGAAAAAAGGTTGGAGACCTCTGCACCCTCATGGAATCTGTTTCTAACAGTTTGGTCAGAAACATGCATACTAGTAGCCTGCTCAAAGTCATTTTGGAGGGCTCTGGCAATGCTCCTGCTGTTCCTCCTTGCACAAAGGAGCGGATATGGGTCCTGCTGTTGGGTTGTTGCACTTCTACCTCCCTGTTCAGCTCTCCTCGTTTAACAGCTCGTCTCCTGGTATCTCCCCATGCTCTTGAAACTGTGTTTGAGACACACCAAACCTCCTTGCGATGACATATGTGGATGGCCCATCCTGGAGGAACTGGACTACCTGTGCAACCTGATTGGGTTGTAGGTACTACCTCATGGTACAAGTAGTAAGAAGGACCCTAACAAAACACATAAAGACAAATAAAAGCAAGGGAAGGAAATGGAGAGAGCAACTGTCTGTGGCCACCACCTGCAAAATCAGGTGTGTGTGAGTGGAGTGGGGTGGGGTGGGGTGGGGTGGGGGGGTATGGGGTGGTGTTGCTGTTGCCTCTCCAGTGTACCCATTGTCACTTTCATTTTCACCAAAGCATGTGAAACTGATTCAAACTTATGCTTCCTAAAAGGACAGATTGGTAACCCTGAAGTTTAGTTGACTTGGTGTTATACTGTGATTAAATGCTCCTTTAATTTTTTTTTAACAGCGTATTTTTAACAGCGTATCAGCATCTGTACTATTTAGTTGTCTAGTCTGACACGTCCCTATTATTAATTAATATAAAATGCGTGATGTAGGGCCTAATAGATTTGAGAGAAAGAAGCTCAACTAGTACATGCATATGTAAGTCGGTGTAGCCTACTTTTCTTGCACCATGACTTGCACAACTCATTTTGAATCATTGTGTTTCTCCAGTCAGGTAAGAGGGAGACTGAAGGAAGAGGTGGAAGGCATGAGAATGACCCATCCCAATTTCAAACCAGGCCTTGTGGTGTTACAGGTTAGTGGTAACCTGTTTATGAATGACAGTTAATCATTTCTGAAGTACTGATGAACATGATGGTAATTGTGCTATTTTACACTTAAAGGATTCATTGCTGTATGCAAATGGAACAGTTCATTTTATTTTTATTGCCTTAACAATAAAAATATCCTCCTTGCAATGTTTTGGGAACATTATAAAATGAAATAACCAAAAAGGAACCAAATACTTATGTTAGCGGACTGTACTGTGTTTCCTAGGTCAGTCTCTTTGAACTGCGAACAAGCTTGAATACTAGTTTTGCCTGTGCATTTCATTTCATTGTTGACGGCTATTATCATTTCATGACAAATCAGGGCTCAACGCTAAGGATTTTTTCTACTGGCCCGGTCAGGCCAGTGGTTCAAATTTTTACTTGCCCTGCCGCAAAAAATAAAATGGTTGCTGTTATCATTGTTTTTGACCCATGTTATCTTATATTCTAATAAATAAAGCTTATATGACACTAAAATTTTAGATACCACTTAATTTATACAATTCTCAGTTCTATGTGAACAGTCAGTAAATAGCACAAGCAATAGCACATAATAAATAAATAAATAAACAAAACAAAGATACAAATTAAATTAAATTATGCTTGGGTTATGCAAGGCTTAGGTTTTTAGGTTTGTAGTTGTACAAAAGTATAAGAATAATCAAATGTAAAATAGCATTGCATATTCTTTTATATATTAATTAAATATAGATTAATTGTTGTTAAAGCAGCAAAAGTTATTCAGTCAAGAACAAGAAGTGATTCTCTTTTTTTTTTTTTTTTTTACGTTTCCGTTTTATTTCTCAGCTCTCACTTAAATTCACTGTTTTCTAGGGATGTGCATTGGTGTTTGAGTACTCGAGTACTCGGTCATGACCGCGACGATCGATCATAAAAACGATGAATGTGTGGGTTAAAAAAAAAGTCTCATTGGTTATAGCAGCACTTTGAGCTCTGATTGTTTAGCTTTCCACAGCATGCGGTCTAAAGTATAGACATGAGAAGAGAGAGAAGCATGGCTTCAGAGTCACAAAGTGATGTCTGATATTGACCTTTTGAGTTATTTGAGATGGTCATATTGCTTTTAGATGTTTCTTTTTTAAAAAATACTGATGTTATAATAATGCAGCAGTGCTTTTTTCGCAATATTTGTTCAACAGTAGGCATACTTCAATTAAAACTGTTTTATCATAATTCATATGGCTTCGAAAACGTGCAGGCCATATCAGGGATCACGTGATAATGTAGATAAAAATATAGCACAAATCTGCCATAAACATAGCATTATAATGAGAACTTTATAGAATGTGAAATCTATAGTAAATTCTGTCTACTTTCCTTGCCCGTGTTTCACATGCTGTTAAGAATGTGCATCATGGCGGTAGCTCTCTCGCTATAGCAGGTAACTTCACTGGCATTTGCATCCTTTTGTGCAGATACAGGTTATGTTACGTCTATGTTATGTATCTAAGTTATTTGATTAAAGGGTTAGTTCCCCCAAAAATGAAAATTCTGTAATTAATTACTCACCCTCATGTCGTTGCAGACCCGTGAGACCTCCGTTCATCTTTGGAACACAAATTAAGATATTTTTGATGGAATCTGAGAGTTGTCTGACCCTCCATAGACAGCAAGGGTCCTACCACGATCAAGGTCCAGAAACGTAGCAAGGAGATCGGTAAAATAATCCATGTGACATCAGGGGTTCAACCGTAATGTTATGAAGCTACGAGAACACTTTTACCCAAAAGAAAAAAAAAACTTCATTCAAATTTATCTCCTCCGCGTCACCCTAGCGCCATTTTGGAGAGCATCCACTGAACGCAAACAGCGTATGCTCTTCTGTGTCAGCTGCGTCACACAGATAGGTTTTCTACGTTGTACGTACACTTTGATTTGAAAGAAAACAGTGTATCTGTTGACACAGTTGACACAGAACAGCATACGTTGTTTACGTCCAGCGGATATTCTCCAAAATGGCGCTAAGGTGACGCGGAGGAGACAAATTGTTGAATAAAGTCGTTATTTTTTTTCTTTTGTGCACAAAAAGTATTCTCGCAGCTTCGTAAAATTACAGTTGAACCCCTGATGTCACACGGATTATTTTACCGATCTCCTTGCTACGTTTCTGGACTTGGGAACATTTCAGTTGTATTGCTGTCTATGGAGGGTCGGACAGCTCTCAGATTCAAACAAAAATATCTTAAAGGGGTCATATGATGCTTTTTTAAAGATCATTATTTTGTGTATTTGGTGTAACAGAATATGTTGACATGTTTTATTGTTCAAAAAACACATTATTTTTCAAATACTGTACATTATTGTAGGTCCTCTATGCCCCACCTCTCTCAAACGCTTCGTTTTCTACAAAGTCCCTCCTTCCGACAAGTGCAGTCTGCTCTGATTGGCCAACTGACCCAGTGCATTGTGATTGGCCGAACACCACAAGCCGCATCAAAAACGTAACGCCCCTTTCCATAATTGCGAGCTTCAGCTTTCAAAATTATAGTAAAGACAGTAAATAATGTCCTTAGTTTTACCATCAGTTCAAGCCCGAGAGGGGAACAGAGACGCGTGACAGACACAGATATGAAGCTCGTGTTTGCACACAAACCGTGGTTGTGTGACCGTTTCTCCCTCTCTCACACACGCGAGCGCGCGCACACACACACAAACAAACAACGCAGTGCTGTGACTCTCTCTCACACGCGCGTACACACACACACACACACACACACACACACACACACACACAGACAGAAGCGCCAGATTGTCATAGCAAAGTCAGAATTACCTCCTCTCCTAGGTTCACGAAACGGTCTTTCATAAAATGCGTTGCTGTTCTGTTGTAAGTAATCTTAATGATTCCTAAATGCATCTACTTTCGGAAGGCCAAATAAAGTGCTTTTGCTTTCACCTAGAAACACACAGCTTCTCCCTGTCATGGCTGCATCAACACTACTGCGGATACTGAAACTACGCCTTCTTTCTTTGCGTGAACATTTGGGCTGCATTATACAAATATTTCCACATCGTGAAGTAGAGGTGTGGGGGCGTGTTTGAATGAGCCGTTTTAGGGGGGCGTAACTTTGGTAAAGAATATCTCTTTGGTTTTGAGACGTTAGTCTTTGCAACTTCAGGGATCTTATCTATGCACAATCAGCTTGTAACACTCCAAAGAGAAAGGAAAACTTGAAATCGCGTCATATGACCCCTTTAATTTGTGTTCCAAAGATGAACAAAGGTCTTACGGTTTTGAAACGACATGAGGGTGAGTAATTAATGACAGAATTTTCATTTTTGGGTGAACTAACCCTTTAATACACAGATCTAATATAAACATGTGATTTCTTTCCCAGATGTTTACCTTCACAAACATAACCGACAGTGTTTTTGTAACTTATGCGTGTTTTTAACGTAAACCCGTGTGAAAGCGAACTGTAGTACTCGCATGCCATGTGCAGCCACTTTCTACACATGTGCTAGGATGTTTGTGCTCCGAAAACTGTCTATCAGTAGTTTAAACTAATATGGCTTTAAAACACATGATTTCAGTGCAATAGACATGAGCTGTTACGAGCTGTAAAGGCACTTCTCTATTCTGGAAAAGGGGGCGGGGAGCAGCAGCTCATTTGCATTTAAAGAGACATGCTCTTATATAGCATGTTTCTGCTTCCACTCAAAATAGGCATTTTCGAAATGATATAATAAATGATCTGTGGGGTATTTTGAGCTGAAACTTCTCAGACACATTCTGGGGACACCTCAGACTTATATTACATATTGTAAAAAGGGGCATAATAGGTGCCCTTTAAGGCTCTATTAGTTAACATTAGTTAATTCATTAGTTAACATAAGCTGCCAATGAAAAATTATTGTAAACATTCATTAATCTTAGGCAATTTCAATATTTAATAACAAGTTGTTATAATCAAAAGTTGCTGTTTTGTTATTAAATGAACTCGAGCTAACATTAAGAGTTGTATTTTTTATTTTTTTTAAGAAAGATTATAACTTCTGTATCAAATGTAGCTATTGTTAATGTTAATTCATTAACTAAGGTTAACTAATGGGATCTTAATGTAAAATGTTACCTATTGGTCTTTATAATTCTTTTGCACTTTAATCTGTGGGGTTTTTTTATTTATTTTTTTTATACATTTTTTTGTGTATTGCTTTATTGTATTTAAATGTTCAGTTCAAAAGCATAAACTGGAAAAAAGGAAAAGAGGAAATGACTATAAACATTAAAAAAAATGAAATGTGTGGAAGTTTTAAACATTGCTTGAATGTTGATGCTTTGTTTGTTCTAGGTGGGAGACAGAGAGGACTCAAACTTGTACATCAGCATGAAGCTAAAAGCAGCTGCTGAGGTAAAACCACATTCAGCACAGTGATTCAGATAGTTTAGTGTGTAGATATCTGTGCTTAATTATAATACTTAATTCATACACACAAAGTTCCCAGTCGTTTACATTAAAATTTACAGTGACACACATTCCTTTAAACAGAGTATTCAATCCAGAGAGTAGAAAAACAGGGTAGAGAACTGCTTTTAATGTGAAAATCTTTAAAAAATGCAGCTTATGAGCCCTTTAATGACTATCACTGTCTTGATTTTTAGATCGGGATCAGTGCTGTACATGTGAAGCTTCCACGGACTGCAACTGAAAATGAGGTAGGACAGTTTCACTTGAAGGAGTCATTAACTGTTAATCCATGTTTTATGTTTGCTATTAACAGCTGTTTCAGATTTTGCTATTTATAATTAACTGTTACACATTCTGTAGGTTATGCGCAGTGTAATGGAAGTCAACGAGGACTCCAAAATTCATGGGCTCATAGTCCAGCTGCCCCTTGACTCCGTCCACACTATTAATACAGAAAGGATTATCAACAGTGTGGCTCCAGAGAAAGATGTGGATGGGTACAGAAAAAATAATTCACTCTTAAACAACATGCCATTAAATTGTGTTATTCGGATTTAACATTACTTTCAACAAATTGTTTTCTGCTCTGAAACCTGTTTAAATTATTAAAGAAAGTCTGTTTCTTTGCTTGCTTCAGATTGACGAGTATAAATGCAGGGAAACTGGCACGTGGTGATCTTGGAGACTGTTTTATCCCATGTACTCCTAATGGATGTATGGAGCTCATCAAACAAACAGGTGAGACAAACACCTCAAGATTTCAGGCAGGGTAGGGCTGTCAGTTGATTAAATAAATTAATCAAATTTATTATGTATGCTAAATAATTCATTTATTTGTTGAGATGTGTGATATGTGCATGAGTGGATCTTTTGTGTGTATTTCTGGATTGCTGTGTGCATTTATGGATCTGTTGCTTGTAGGGGTGGCACGGTTCGCGGAAAAAACCCGAACCGTACGGTTCTCCACACACGGTTCGGCACGCTCTAGGACCGCGGTTCAACTTAAATCTGACAACGCATATGCAATATGGTAACACGTAAATAAAAACAGGGTTCGGCTAATGTATGCTTCTGTTGATGGATGCGAATTCTGGCTTCCCAGTACATTACAACAACAGCGATGGGGGGAGAGAGAGGAAAAAAAAAAAAAAGTGGACAAACCATTCACTCTTGTTCAATGCGAGTGCCGTATGCTGGAATATGAGCATTTATTCCGTCATCACCCGGGTGCTGATAGCGTGTGCGCACAGGTAAGACCTGAACAGCACACGTTGATACCTGTGTTTAAACTAAAGTCATGTAATCTTTGCCAGTTTAAACATTTAAGAGCCAGAGGATGCGAGCTCGCGCACGCAGTGAGAATATTTGTGCGTGCGTTCATCAGAAGCGCGCAAACTCGCGCCTCAGAACGCGCACAAATATTAAGCTCTCTCTGAAGTATTGTTTGAATGGACAAATTCACACAAAAATTATGTCAAAATGTCCGTCTTGGTAAGTATCCTATAGCAGGCATAACCGGCTGAACGTACAGTATCAGTGCACTGGATCAGTGCATTCTCTTAAAGTGACAGGACTTTCTTAATATTAATCAAACAGCAACAAGAAGGAAATCACTCACTTCTCTTGATTGAATCGCTTTTGTAACTTTAATAAAGATTAATCTTTAATTTATACAGTCAAATATGCAATGCTGTTTTACATTTGATTACTTTATACAATTTATGTACCTAAAAACTAATGCTAGACCTACCTAAAAAAAAACTGAAAATCACTGTTTATTTTATTTGTATCTTTATTGTATTTATTTATGCTGTTGCTTGTAGTTAAATAGATTATTCTTATTTTCTTTATTTTTATTTGACACTGACAGTATAGTTTTTCCCTAAACATACCGAACCGTACCGAAACCGTGACTCTAACACCGTGATACAAACCGAACCGTTCCACCCCTAGTTGCTTGTGTGTGTGTGTGTGGGAAGTTATTATACTGTTTTTACTCAATATGTGTCATCAACTGACGTAAGTTCGGTCGCACTTTAGTTTGGGGACCAACTTAACTACAACTTTTGCCTCAAAATCCTAGTTTGCTACTTATAAATAGTTAGTAAGGTAGTTGTTAAGTTTAGATGTGGGGTAGGATTAAGGGAGCTACAATATGGTCATGCAGAATAAGGCTTTAATATGTGTTAAGTACTAATAAACAGCCAATATGCAAGTAATATGCATGGTAATAAGCAACTAGTTAATAGTGAGTAAAGTGTTACCAAATTCTTTTATGTTCTATTATCATTCCAAACTTGTATTATTTTTCTTCTGCACAAAAGGACTGTTACTGCTGTTTTTGTCCAGTGAAAGTAAATGGAGTCTTAACCATTTCAAGCTCCAAAAAGTGTGTAAAAGTAGCGTAAAACTACTACATACAGCTGAGGGGAACCATCAGGACCAGAGAGGGCCTAAACTATAATAAAAACAATATTCAAAATTTTTAAATAAATTATTTAAAATGATAAACTTTTAATTATTAATAAAAAGTCATAATGTCTATTTTTATTTAATCAATTCATAATTTGAAAATCATCTAAATAAAATAAATACAATTTCTGTGGAAATAAACTCTTCAATTCTGCATATTCAGTGAATGGTTTAAATGAACGACGCCAATTTTCTCCATATTTGAATGTTTCCGCCTAGCGTTGGCGGCTCTGTGATTGGTGATCCAGCTATGAAATTACAGAGGGCCAAGCAATAGTAAATCAATGTGAGCATAATTTCAAGTGACAGAAAAACTGACCAATCTTATCTTTCCTCTAAATGGGTCGGCCTTGTTATCACTAACTTTAACAAGTTCCACCTGCTGTGGGGATCTCTCAGGAAAAAAAAAAAAAAAAAAAAAAAAATATATATATATATATATATATATATACATTACACGCTGATAAACTAACTAGCTATTATTCACGTCACGATGAAAACCGCAAATAACATAAGTGAGGACATTTACTGGGCCGCTGTGCCAATAATATTATTATTATTATGCTTAATATGCTAAACTTTAATAACACTGCTTGTTTGCCATGAAGTGTCTGTCGTTAATTTGTTTTGCTGTGTACGCTGTCATGTATTGGCTGAAATTAAACATTACATTTGTTGGTTTTGTGCACAGACCGATTGTGTGACGATGCATTTGTAATAAGGATTTTTATTTGACTTAAATTTAGCTATGTTTTATTTTGGTGCTGTGCACTGTCTAGAGCAACTCACGTGTCACACACGGGACACGTCACGTTTAGTTTAAGGTGGCAGTCCAAAACCTTTCATTTATTCTCCAAACAGTCAAAAGTTCACTTCAGGAATGAGCAAGTGGTGTTAATGAGTTTGAAGTTCGGTGATTAAAAAAAACAGAGCAAACGGAATGTTGTATGAAGCAAGGGCCTTATTAGTGCCACAAAAAAAACAAGTGTTTCACTGAAAAATGCTCAGTACACAGTCTTCCCGCCTAAGATGAAGTCATTGCATACATTAACAATAATTTAGGACAAATATAATGTAATTTAATGGAAAACTATGCATTATAAAGCAGTGTTAATAAGCATAGCAGTAACCAAGGAAACGCTATAGTTGCTGTTCCATAAGCACCGCTTGCTGAATCATTCAGTCCCGTCTGCTGTTTGTCCTTAAACTACTTCATTTTATTTGCATCTTTGTTCTTTCTTCAATTGTGCTATTGCTTGTAATTTGTTCAGTTGTTCTTATTTACTGGTTGTTAAATTGTCTTTAATAATGTTTGAACTGTATATTTGTTAAGCCAGACATTTTTGCTGTGGTATCGAAATGAGAATTGTAAAATGTATTTATCTAAAATTTTGGTGTCATATTTATTAGAATATAAGATAACATGGGTCAAAAACAATGATAACGGCATTTATTTTATTTTCTTGTGGGAGGGCCAGTGAAAATATTCGCAGGGCAAGTAGTAGAAAAAAATCCTTAGTGTTTAGTCCTGTATTAACTTTAGTTTGTCAAAATAGCACCCCCTTTCCTGCTTACTAAGTCTTCTATATGATTTAGCAGCTTCCACACATTTATTCTTTGGTTTAGACATCATAAATTAGTAGAACATCATCTTCGGTAGTATAGTAACTGTGCAATCCATGCTGTTGTTTACATCCGAGTATCTCCAATATGGCCGTGCATCCGGGTAACTGACCAAACAATGACGTTTAGAGAGAGTATTATAATAATACAATACAATACAATCGTCCCCTTCACATGAGCAAAAATGTGCTTGGCATAACAGCAGAGTGGACCAGTTATATACGGACTATTTAAATTGACCAGAACTTTTAAATGTTTGGTTGTCTGTATTTTATTTTGATAATGAACAGACTGCGATGTCAAGTTTGAATTGCTGTGTGTGTGTGTTCGCGAGGCGGTGCTATCGAACTGCTGAATGCATCATTTTTGGTCATGCAGATAAGAGTAAGACATAATTCGAAACTGAGAGGCCGTTCAAGACACATTTCAAACTTTACTCTCGCACACACTATCAAACTCTCTCTCATACACTACTTTAACGTCTCTCACACACTATCAAAGCTTTCTCTATCAAACTTTTGATAGTGTGTGCGAGAGTAAAGTTTGAAAAATCTCTTAGCCCTCTCATACAAAAACACAAAGTGTTTACTTTTATTTTTGCACACTCACAATAAAACCAGAACATTTGTGCTTTTGTAAAATAAAGCAAACAAACAGGATGCGCGTTCTGTCATCTGGATTCTCGGTTTCCTTTCCGCGAACTTGTTTGCGGAATGCCGCACCTCACATCTTATAAATTTGGTAATTATTTATGTCAGATATATTTCACATATTTATACCTTTCATATATAGCCTATGATTGTGTTTTTTTTATTTTAAAGAAAATAAATTTTGTTGTTGGCGCCGATAGCCTCGTGGGGAGCGCGTCGACGTAGCATCGTTGCGCTTCAGGTGTCCCGTGTTCGAGTCCCGGCTCACGGACCTTTCCCGATCCCGTCCCTCCTCTCTCTCTCCAACTTCGTTTCCTGTCTAACTACTGTTGTATCAAATAAAAGGCAAAATGCCAAAAATAAAACTTAAAAAAAAATAAAAAAAAGAAAAGAAATTTTATTTTTAATGTAACTTACATATACATTTTCCTTAAATCATCCTGGCGACCCATTTTTGACCCAGGGTTTGAAAATGTGCCCAAGGCTGTAGTTAGGCCCATGCAAAAACTTGTGAACAATGCTTTTATAGTTGTGGCATCACCGTTTAGTGACGTCATTGAATGATCCAGGAAAACTGAAGTTGTCAGTGTCGGTTACAGCGCCTTTTAACTGCTGTTTTGGATCTGGCAATTATACATTTACAAATTAAGCACTACCTACACTCATAGAAAACAATGTGTTTGAATTTTAAAAATGAGGTGCATCTCAGGCGCAGCACTGCGCTTCTTGTCCGGTGTGTGACCGCGTTAAGGCTGGATTAGGAATTGGGTAGGGGGAGAGGGCCTAGGTTCAAGAGTCACTTTATCCCTACTGACATACCGCTCCCTGTCCTTTGAAGAGATAATATGACTTTGAATGGTCAGCTCATGTATACAAAGTCCAAATCAAATGTAACAACCAGTCAATAACATCAAAAATTTGCCAACATTACTTTGTGACAGGCCACGCAAGACCTAGTTTGATAAGATTGACTATTCCCCATTGCTTTGGCCTTGCATATATGAGGTGATCAATGATTTAAATTAGTTAAAAAGAGAATAATCTTTTAAATGTTCCTACAAAGTGTATTGCTTCAGAAGACTTGGATTGTAGTTGTATGGATTAATGTTACACTACCCCATTGTCTTTTTGGAGCTTGAGACTGTTACACCCCATTGACTTTATTATTGTTTCAGCTATTTTTGTCCAGACATTGTTCAGACATCTAGTTTTGTGTTCCAAAATTACATGTGTCAGGTGTTTTAAAGGTGTCATAGAATGGAAAACTGTATTTACCTTGGCATAGTTGAATAATAAGAGTTCTGTACATGGAAATGACATACCGTGAGCCTCAAACACCAGTTTCCTCCTTATGTAAATCTTGCAAAAGACCACTGAAAAAGAGGCGAATCCCAACATAACACCTACTGTGACGTTACAGTCGGGCTCATTAATGTTTACGCCCCCAATATTTGCATAACATATACCAGCCCATGTTCTAGGCCAGCCGGACCTGCACAGCCAAATCATCAGTGCAGTGTTGCCGGCTATTGCTATTAAAACAAACAGAAACTGATGAATAAATAAAAATAAACCAAAATAATTTCAAATCTTTTGCAATTAAGATAAGATAAAGATATCGCTGACCCTAAACTGCAACGTCCTACTTTATTAACTTTTTAAAGTGTCAAAAAAAGTGGAAAAGACTAGTCCAGAAACACTTATATCAGCTGGATCTGGCAACACAGAGGCTGCGTCCACGGCCGCGCCCTCACTCACAACTCTCTCTCAAGCCTCGTTCACTCTACCAGCGTCTCACAGTGATCATGTTCATACCACAGACGTTAAACATTCTTGCAAAATCTCTGAAAATCTGTATCTTCGTCTGATACAGGCTCAGACATATAAGGTTGGATGCCTAATCTCTCCATTTACGTCAGACAGTAGCAATCTGTTAGCTGTGTGAGCTACTGAAATGAGCCGCACTGTGAAACAGCCAATCAGAGCAGAGCTCCACATTATTATTCATGACCCTTCCAAACAAGGTAATAACAGACCATTTCATTCTAGGGACAAATCCTAGGGTTGTAAATGTAAAACCATTTCTGGAGAATTTTTGCCCTTACCTAAGCCACATACCTTCTATGTAGATATCAGAGAACAATTTAAAATATTGTATCAATGCATTCTATGCCACTTTTAAAATGCTGACAAACTTTTCATTTTTGGTGGGAACCATTGGTCTACCATAAACGAATTATAACGGTTATTTGTATTATATATTTCAGATGGTGATTATTCATGATTTGCATTTCCTCAATGTCTTGTGTTTAGGTGTGTCACTGGCAGGAAAAAGGGCTGTGGTAATTGGCCGCAGTAAGATTGTTGGTGCACCAATGCATGACCTTCTCCTTTGGAATCACGCAACTGTACTGACCTGTCATTCAAAAACTGCAGACTTGGCCTCTGAGGTACAGATTTTTTAAGCATTGTTTACACAAATGTTCTGCAAAATATGTAAACTTGAAGGGAAAAGGTTGGTTACACTTCACTTTGATAGTCCACTTTAGGCATTGTACTAACTATAAGTAACTTTGCAACTACATGTCAACATTCTCATTAATTTGCAACTACATGTCTACTAACTGCCAGAGTAGACTGTTAGGTTAGGTTTAGGGTTAGTAGAATAAGTTGACATATACTTGCAAAGTTTCTCATAGTCAGTATATTGTATGCTGTGGACCCATCAAAATAAAGTGTTAGAAGATATTAAACAGATAGTCCACTAATACTCTAATGACTGCTAGTTGACATGTAGTTGCAAAGTTACTAGAATGTCTAGTAGAATGTTAGTAGAATGTCTAAACTGTGGCCTATCAAAAAAAAAGTTATATTAGCTAATCAAAAATCACAAATCCAGTGATTTATATGGGCAAATTTTAAAATGTAAACACACTGTCCACATTTTAAAATACTAAATGGTGCTACTGATGTTTGCTACTCAGTGTCTTATAGGGAGTGCTACAAAAAAAAAAAAATGTTGTGGAATGTATTCACTGTATGTATGGACTGTATTTGTGTTGTAGGTGGGAAAGGCAGACATATTGGTGACTGGGATTGGTAAACCAGAGATGGTTCGCGGAGAGTGGCTGAAGGATGGTGCCGTTGTCATTGACTGTGGTATTAACACCATCACAGGTATGTAGGTTGTAACAGATGAACTTTAAATGCAGTTTTTCAGTAGGAGTATACCATGTTTTCAACTTAATTTACAAAGATATTATTTTTTCGGTTAGATGTTTCCTGCTTTTCCTGCAATTGGTCTCAATCTAATTTGTGATGTCAGTTTTCAGGAATATTAATAATTTTCTTAAAAATTAATAATCAATGAACCGTTTAAACATTGTATGTTAATACTGCATAAAGCGTGTGGAGAATGAATATAAGGCTTTCAGTATGGTATACACAATAGGGAACACTTATTCACCATTAACTACGACTTTTCCCTCAATAAATTCCTAATTTGCTGCTTATTAATGGTTAGTAAGGTAGTTATTAAGTTTAGGTATTGGGTAGGATTAGGGATGTAGAATAAGGTCATGTACAATAAGGCATTAATATGTGCTTAATTAGTACTAATAAATGGCAAATATTCTAGTAATATGCATGCTAATAAGCAACTAGTTAAGAGACCCTAAATTAAATTAAGGATTAAATAGCATACACAAAAAAGCTTTGAAACAAATAATGCATGTGTGCTACATTGTTTTGCTACTAAATTTTAATTTTGTTATAAATGAACATAAAATTATATGAAGGATATTGTACAACTTACTGAAATGTGAAAAAAAAACAAAAAAAAAACATGTAATCGCACAAAATGACTGAAAGTTGATTTAAAATCTTAAGAGGGCATTTTCTCAAAAACAGCCACCGTTTAAATGATATCTTGACTACTGTTTAAAATAGTCACATGATGATATAAATAGAAAGCATATGTTTTCATTTAATGCATAGAACTCTGTGTATGGGTATGAGTATCCTCTACATGGCACACCAGGTCAAGCAGCAGGCTTCCAACCTAAGACTAGAAACATAATTTATGCAGGCACAGGTTGAACTTAATTTATCTCATGTCTGTCTGGTGGTAAGAAACCAATAGAGTTATATCCAGATGTCTCTGACGTTACACCAGACAATTTGTTATACAATTTGTTATTGCTGTGAACATATGGACTTTTCACAATGTGCTTAATCTAACAAGACACAAAAACAATTACAGTATTTCAAGATTTGCTGCACAATCAATTATGATCGTTCAAGATTTACTACTGTTCAGACCCTCTTACTCCATGCCCCTTGCTTTCCCATAATTTATTTTGTATTTTATCTAAACATTTTAATTCCATTAAATCAGCATAGTGCTTAAACGACAAAGTTTGGCACCAAAGCTAAAACTAGAAATGTTAAGACTGGAATACTACTACAAGCCAGCAGTTTACATTCCTGAGACAGGAAAATACAGTAGTAATGGTAACACTTTAATGTTGGGATCAATTCTCACTATTAACTAGTTGCTTATTAGCATGCATATTACTAGTATATTGGCTATTTATTAGTACTTATAAAGCACACATTCTGCATCCTACCCAGTATCTAAATGTAACGACTACCTTACTAAGGAGTAAATAGGAGTTTGAGGCAAAATTTGTAGTTAATAGTTAATTAATAGCTAAAATTGAACCTTAAAATAAAGTGTGACCGTAGTAATAAGAAGTCCTAATAAGCAGCCAATATTCCAGTAATATGCATGCTAATAAGCAACTAGTTAATAGTGAGGATTGGTCCCTAAACTAAAGTGTTACCCTATTTTCTTGTTAAATAACGTTTCTGTAAAGCACTTTAAATTACCACAGTGTATGAAATGTGCTATGTAAATAAACTTGCCTTGCCTTGGCATGTCATGTCTTTATTGAACACATCTCATTAAACATTCACAGTGTTGTCATTACCTGTCTGAATGATCCACAACTGTTTTATCATTTTGTGATGAGTTTAATGAGCTATTCATCAGTCCCTTGTTTGTCTTTAGCAGTTAATCTGTTCACTGTTCTTTAGAGAAATCCTCTAGGTCCAGCACATTCTTTGGTTTCCCAGCATGTTCTTTATATTTTGAAACATTTAAAACAGTTGTTTTATGGAATGTGTTCAATAAAGACATGAAGTATTATAAGTCATGTAGATTTCAGACTTGGAAGGATTGTTTGAAATCTGCACTAGTAACTTGGGTGAACCTGTAAAATCCAGGGTCCAGAAACATAGTCATTCAGTCACATAAATTTTTATCTCAGACAGCAGCAGGCCAAGTGGGAAGAGAATTGTTGGAGACGTTCACTATGACTCTGCTAAAGATAAGGCTGCATTTATTACACCTGTACCTGGAGGAGTCGGTCCAATGACTGTTGCCATGCTCATGCAGGTACATTATTCCTGTTTCTAATTGAAGTGACACTTGTTATTGTTTTTTTTTGTTGTTGTTTTTTTTGTAATGTTTACTTTTTATTCTTGATTCATTCTTTCCCCTTTAATTTACATTTTATTCTGTACCTGGCATGTCTTAAGGCGCAGTCACACTAGACTTTGAGCATGCGAAATCGTTTCGCATGCTGCAACGGTTGTGATATGACGTCACGCTGTGCAGCGTCTTTTCAAAAACTTAAATTCAACACAAAATATACGATCTACTCCACTTTCCTGCAGCACTGGAGTTTTAAATTTGTTCTTTTAATTCAGATACCAGGTCATGCTGTGACGTATCGATCTGCCGTTGGTCACACGGTATCACGTGATGCGAAATCGCAGGCCAGAGTTCACCAAGTTTGAACTTTGGAACGCAGCGAAATGCGAAACTTTTCGCATGGGCTTGCGTTTCCGGTCTGACGCATTCGCATGCGTATGAATGGAAGTCAATGGAACGAAAAGTGCAGTGTGACCACGCCTTTAGCCAGCACATGTATTTATATTTACTAAACTAAATTCCGATGAAGGCCAGAGGAAAGTGACTTACCCTAAAATGTGTCTCAACATCAGCATTTGAAATGAAAGAAAATGTGGAAAAGCCTTGATAAATGGATTATGACATGCATTTATTGTGAAAATAATTATTTTTTGTTTTAATACAGTACATGCATACAGTACAGGAAACTACCTCTAAACATAAAGATATATTTCTACTTATAAATTACCATTAAAATGCATGGAAAGATGACAAAATCAAAAGATACTTGTGTAAATACTTATTCGCATCATGGGTTTCTAAAATAAGTATAGACCATTCACCAAACATTCTAAGAATGTAGTGTTGAATATGTCCTCAACTACTTTTTAATATTGCTCCAAGCTTTCCTGGCGCTGAGTGTACAAGTTCACAGCACAATGCCACGTCTATTGCTGGAGGATGACCTCCTTAAGTGCTGCTCAGCATTTCTCTGCAGAATCACCCACAGGTCCTCAATAGGGATGAGGACAGGTGACAAACATGGATGTGTATTTAGGGTCATTGACTTGCTCAAGAAACCAAAGGTGTGGTGAGAAGATAAACCACCTCTTTCAAGATTTTGCAGCACATCTGTGAATGATGCCATTGCAATGTTGAATTGCATTGCCTCACGCAGTGCAACACATCTCCTTTGCATAGAGTTGATCAGGTTGTTGATTGTGGCCTGTGGAATGTTGGTCCACTCCTCTTCAATGGCTGTGTGAAGTTGCTGGATATTGGCAGGAACTGGAACACGCTGTCGTATACGCCGATCCAGAGCATCCCAAACATGCTCAATGGGTGACATGTCCGGTGAGTATTCTGGCCATGCAAGAGCTGGGATGTTTTCAGCTTCCAGGAATTGTGTACAGGTCCTTGCAACATGGGGCCGTGCATTATCATGCCGCAACATGAGGTTATGGTCGTGGATGAATGGCACAACAATGGGCCTCAGGATCTCGTCACGGTATCTCTGTGGATTCAAAATGCCATCAATAAAATTCACCTGTGTTCGTTGTCCATAACATACGCCTGCCCGTACCATAATCCCACTGCCACCATGGGCCACTCGATCCACAACGTTGACATCAGCAAACCGCTCACCCTTACGACGCCATACACGCTGTCTGCCATCTGCCCTGTACAGTGAAAACCAGGATTCATCCGTGAAGAGAACACCAAAGTGCCAGACGCCATCGAATGTGAGCATTTGCCCACTCAAGTCGGTTACGACGACGAACTGCAGTCAGGTCGAGACCCCGATGAGGACGACGAGCATGCAGATGAGCTTCCCTGAGACGGTTTCTGACAGTTTGTGCAGAAATTCTTTGGTTATGCAAACCGATTGTTGCAGCAGGCTGGTCTCAGACGATCTTGGAGGTGAAGATGCTGGATGTGGAGGTCCTGGGCTGGTGTGGTTACACGTGGTCTGCGGTTGTGAGGCCGGTTGGATGTACTGCCAAATTCTCTGAAACGCCTTTGGAGACGGCTTATGGTAGAGAAATGAACATTCAATTCACGGGCAACAGCTCTGGTGGACATTCCTGCAGTCAGCATGCCAATTGCACGCTCCCTCAAAACTTGCGACATCTGTGGCATTGTGCTGTGTGATAAAACTGCACATTTTAGAGTGGCCTTTTATTGTGGCCAGCCTAAGGCACACCTGTGCAATAATCATGCTGTCTAATCAGCATCTTGATATGCCACACCTGTGAGGTGGATGGATTATCTCGGCAAAGGAGAAGTGCTCACTAACACAGATTTAGACAGATTTGTGAACAATATTTGAGAGAAATAGGTCTTTTGTGTACATAGAAAAAGTCGTAGATCTTTGAGTTCAGCTCATGAAAAATGGGGGCAAAAACAAAAGTGTTGCGTTTATAATTTTGTTCTCTGTGTGTGTGTGTGTGTGTGTGTATGTGTGTATATATACACACACACATATATACATATACATACAATCAGGTCCGGAAGCATTCAGACACTGACTGAGTTTCTGTGCTTTTGCCTTTATACACCACTACAACAGATTTGAAATAAAACAAAAATGTGAATGAAGTGCAGACTTTTAGATTTATTTTAAGAGGTTCCACAAAAATATGACATTTACCATTTAAGAGTTACAGCCATTTTATGCAAAGTATCTCCATTTTCAGCAGCTCAAAAGTATTTGGACCGTTGACTAAGAAGAGGTTAATTGACCAGGTGCTGTCCATTCGCTCGCTATTTCAAGACAAATAAGCAAATTGATATGAGTTGATATGAGGTATCAAAGTGGCATTTGGAAGCTGTTTGACTGGTGCTACCAATATGAAGTCCAAGGAGATCTCAATGAAGGTGAAGGAGGCCATCAAGCTCAAAAAACAACATAAATCTATAAGAGAAATAGCAAAAACCTTAGGTGTGGCCAGATCAACGGTTGGCTAGATTCTTAAGAAAGAAAGCACTAGTGAGCTCAACAACATCAAAAGGCCTGGAAGACCAAGGAAAACAACTAAAGTGGATGATCACAGAACCCTTTCCTTGGTAAAGAAAAACCCCTTCATAATATCAACAGAATTCAAGAATACTTTGTCAGAATCTACAATCAAGAGACGCCTTCATGAATGCAGATACAGAGGGTTTACAACAAGGTGCAAAGCACTGGTAACATTCAAGAACAGGAAAGCAAAATTACTCTTTGCCAGAAAATGTTTAAAAAAGCCTCCCATGTTCTGGAATAAGATACTTTGGACTGATGAAACCAAGATTAACTTGTACCAAACTGATGGGAAGAAAAAAGTATGGTGAAAGAATGGAACAACTCATGATCCAAAGCACACCACATCAGGTGTCAAACATGGTGGTGCCAGTGTTATGGCATGGGCATGTATGGCTGCCAATGGAATGGGCTCACTGCTGTTTATTGATGATGTAACTGCTGACAGAAGTAGCAGGATGAATTCTGAGGTCTTTAAGGCTACATGTACACTCTCTGCTCACATTCAAACAAATGCTACAAAACTGATAGGATGCAGCTTCACAGTGCAGATGGATAATGACCTTAAACATACTGCGAAAGCCTGATCTCAATCCAATAGAGCATGCTTTTCAGTTACTGAAGACAAGACTGAAGGCAGAAAGACCCACAAACAAGCAGCAACTCAAAGTGGCTCCAGTGAAGACCTGGCAAAGCATCTCCAGGGAGGAAACTCAGAATTTGGTGATGTCCATGGGCTCCAGACTACAGGCAGTCATTGACTGCAAAGGATTTTCATCCAAGTATTAAAATTGTGCTTATATTTACAATTGTCACTTTGTCAAAATACTATTGAGCCCCTGAAAATGGAGGTACTTTGCTTAAAATGGCTGTAACTCCTAAATGGTAAATGTCATTTTTGTGGAGCCTCTTAAAATAAACCTAAAAGTCTGCAATCACTTCTTGATTGTTTTATTTCACAATCCATTGTAGTGGTGTATAAAGGCAAAAGCACAAAAATTCAGTCAGTGTCAGAATACTTCCGGAACATATTTATATATACAGGTGCATCTCAATAAATTAGAATGTCGTGGAAAAGTTCATTTATTTCAGTAATTCAACTCAAATTGTGAAACTCGTGTATTAAATAAATTCAATGCACACCGACTGAAGTAGTTTAAGTCTTTGGTTCTTTTAATTGTGATGATTTAGGCTCACATTTAACAAAAACCCACCAATTCACTATCTCAACAAATTAGAATACTTCATAAGACCAATAAAAAAAAACATTTTTAATGAATTGTTGGCCTTCTGGAAAGTATGTTAATTTACTGTATATGTACTCAATACTTGGTAGGAGCTCCTTTTGCTTTAATTACTGCCTCAATTCGGCGTGGCATGGAGGTGATCAGTTTGTGGCACTGCTGAGGTGGTATGGAAGCCCAGGTTGCGTTGATAGTGGCCTTCAGGTCATCTGCATTGTTGGGTCTGGTGTCTCTCATCTTCCTCTTGACAATACCTCATAGATTCTCTATGGGGTTCAGGTCAGGTGAGTTTGCTGGCCAATCAAGCACATTAACACCATGGTCACTGAACCAGCTTTTGGTACCTTTGGCAGTGTGGGCAGGTGCCAAGTCCTGCTGGAAAATGAAATCAGCGTCTCCATAAAGCTTGTCAGCAGAAGGAAGCACGAAGTGCTCTAAAATTTCCTGGTAGATGGCTGCGTTGACTGTGGACTTCAGAAAACACAGTGGACCAACACCAGAGATGACATGGCAGCCCAAATCATCACTGACTATGGAAACTTCACACTGGACTTCAAGCAACATGGATTCTGTGCCTCTCCACTCTTCCTCCAGACTCTGGGACCTTGATTTCCAAATGAAATGCAAAATTTATTTTTATCTGAAAAGAGGACTTTGGACCACTGAGCAACAGTCAAGTTCTTTTTCTCCTTAGCCCAGGTAAGATGCTTCTGACGTTGTTTCTGTTTCAGAAGTGGCTTGGTAGCCCTTTTCCTGAAGATGTCTGAGCATGGTGACTCTTGATGCACTGACTCCAGCTTCAGTCCACTCCTTGTGAAGCTCTCTCAAGTGTTTGAATCGTCTTTGCTTGACAGTATTCTCAAGCTTGCGGTCATCCCTGTTGCTTGTGCACCTTTTCCTACCCAACTTCCTCCTTCCAATCAACTTTTCATTTAATATGCTTTGATACAGCACTCTGTGAACAGCCACACCTTTCAGTAATGACCTTCTGTGACTTACCCTCTTTGTGGAGGGTGTCAATGATTGTCTTCTGGACCATTGCCAAGTCAGCAGTCTTTCCCATTATTGTGGTTTCAAAGAACAAGAGATACCCGGAATTTATACTGTAGGGATGGTCATTTAATGAAACTCAAATGTAAATATTCTAATATTTTGAGATACTGATTTTTGACTTTCATGAGCTGTAAGCTCTAATCATCAAAATTAAAACAAAAAAACTTTTGAAATGTTTTACTTTACATACAATGAATCTAAAATATATGAAATTTTCACTTTTTGAAATAACTTGCAAGAAAAAATTAACTTTTTCACAACATTCTAATTTATTGAGATGCACCTGTGTGTGTGTATATATATATATATATATATATATATATATATATATATATATTATTGGTAGTAGTGGTGCAAAAATTGGACTGGCAAAGCAATATGTTCAGTTAGGGGCAATCCCCTTAACCATTCATTATTAAATTGTCCTTGTATCAATTACTATTGAGTTCTCAGGAGATTTTACACTTAATAATCTGACATATTTTAAATCGGCAATTCAGTGTTTGCTTTTCATTTCTCAGAACACAGTTCTAAGTGCCAAGCATTTCCTTCAAGCACAAGAACCTGGAAAGGGGAATATAAATTACACCAAACTCAACCTGCAACGGCCTGTTCCAAGGTTAGATGCATTTTTTCTTTTTTAGCTATGCACAAGACAAAAACAAAAAATTGCAACCGCAGCCAATGTGGTTCAGTGAGTGTGATGACATCTGTATAATTCAATAGTATTATTTTTGTTCTTGCCATTGTAATAGCTTGTTTGTTCATTTTTCATTATGCAGTGATGTCACTATCTCTCGTTCCTGTGTACCTAAACCCATTGAATGCCTTGCTAAGGAAATTGGTCTTTTCTCGGATGAGGTTGAGCTCTATGGAAGGACCAAAGCCAAAGTCCAACTGAAAACGATTGATCGACTGCAGGCTCAACCTGATGGCAAATATGTGGTTGTTACTGGGTATTTTTTCCCTCCTTGTATCTCTTTCTCTGAAAATTAAATTCACACCTTGTAAGCTATTGATACTTGTGCTAAGAAGTAATATTTTGTTTAATGTAGAATCACTCCGACTCCTCTGGGTGAAGGAAAGAGTACAACTACAATAGGGTTGGTTCAAGCACTTGGGGCTCATCTGAAACTTAATGCGTTTGCATGTGTGCGCCAACCATCACAAGGTCCAACATTTGGCATCAAAGGTAAGTAATGCTGATAAGACAATAGAAATACCATATATCATTGGTTACCTCTAAAGTGATGTTTTATCAAACAATGTGCAAAAAGAGGTTTGGTATATCAAGTTTTGTTTACTAAACTTTTGAAAAGGAAGTGATTTCTGTACAATTGTGATCATTTATTTATTTTTTGTCGATTTTCATAGCAGTGAGAGCAACTACAGAAAATGAAGTTCTTACCTTATCGCTTATATCTATAGGTGGTGCTGCTGGTGGGGGCTACTCACAAGTTATTCCCATGGAAGAGGTATTCTTTTTGCATCAGATTCTTGTTTGATTAATAAAGCTTTATAAAAACATGTATTTAGTGATTCTCTTGTCTTCTCAGTTCAATCTTCATCTGACTGGGGACATTCATGCCATCACAGCAGCCAATAACCTGGTAGCTGCTGCAATTGATGCTCGTATGTTCCATGAAGCCACCCAGTCTGATAAGGTATTGTCTGTCTTCATTCATTTATTGGATCACTGATATCGGATTCTGATGGATTCAGGGATTAATTTTTGTTCAAAAATTATTAAGGCTGGCAGTTAATTAGCATATAATTAATTAGACAAAACATTAACTAATCATATTAACTGTATATCTATATTTACAGATAAAACTCAAATGTTCTGAAGAAAGAAATCAATAATATTACATTTTTGCAGACAAAAGCATTTCTGTATGTTGCAAAAAATAATATTCCTAATGAGTGTTTTTGCCTAATTTTGAAACATGATACATTTACTTTAGATAATGGATATGATTGGTTAGTTTTCAGAGAATGTCTTTAATACTATTAAAATATCATTATACTAATAAATCACAGATTCTTGAGAAGCGGGACAAAACAGGGTGCAAATTGGAAAAAAATAAAACCTTTTACTCATACAAATGAAACTACATTTATGTGTCTTATATGTACTAAGCTACTGAGCTATGCTTTGATGCAACCTCCCAACTTTTCTCTCTTTTATCAAAATGTGCTTTTTACCTTGGACTGTGTAATATAATTTTAACTTCATCTTTAACAGCAATCAAGATGTTTTTAACACATCAAAACACTATTTTCTCTCATCTCAGAACAGTATGTCTGCTGTGCATGTGCTAAGGTAACATAAAAACAGTAAAATGAACAAATAAAACAATTAGTTGTTACCTCTGTCCATTTACATTTAACAGGATCTTAAAATTCAGATTTAAACATCTTAATAAATGATCCAAAAATGATCAGAACTCATATATGATCTGAATACAAACAAACTGTATTATGTATAGATATGTTTTATCCAGTGATATGTGTTCCCTCAGGCTTAAGTTCCCTGAATCTTATGTTCCCTCAACCCTAACTCTGCTAGAAGTGATGACTATCAATCCACAAAAGCAATATATGCTGTATTTTTAGTATTTATACATTATTTGAAAAATTTAACACTATTTTATATTTAATATAAATAAAAATGACTTAAACCAAAATATAATGACTTCGCGTTGAATGTCAACTCCGTCATTGGCCCGTCACCACCGTCAGAAATTTTTTTTTTACGATGGTGACATCTGACAGTGTTGACAAATTTGGCATTTCTTTCACAAAACAAATAGAGTTCATGTAGTAGCCATTTTGTTTTGTTTTTTCCTGTTGATGCTAGATACTAATAGAACTTGCTTCAGGAGAGTAAAATTATCTAAATATTTCAAATAATTTCCTCAGAAATTGGAAGATGGTGTTGACATATCAGGGTTGTGACACAGGGAAATATTAACATTAGAATTTAAAATATTCTAAAACTATAAAACTTACCAGAACCTGTCTGACACTGATGTACTTTGAAGAGGATGTTGCCCCTGCACCAGTGTAAATTATTATATGATCTGCATCACATTTTAAGAACTGTTTATCCTGCAGTGAAAGTCCATATCAACAGCTAAATATCATTGTGTCACTGCACTAGGCTCTATTTAATCGGTTGGTGCCCTTGACTGGAGGTCAGAGGAAGTTTTCCCAAGTTCAGATCAACAGACTTGAAGTAAGAATAATGTTTGTTTGTTTGTTTTATAATTTTATATCCTCCTCTCTAAGATTTACATTAGTTTTGCTCTTGCATTGTCATGCTTTCTGTAATTTTATATTTTTGATGTTCCTTGTACTGATAGAAACTTGGTATAAAGAAAACGGACCCCAGCACGTTAACAGAAGAGGAAATCGCACGCTTCGTCAGGCTGGACATTGACCCTGAGTCCATAACTTGGCAGCGAGGTGTGATAGAATGTGTATTGTTGTTTTCATTGTTCTTATACTATAGAGATAAATGATCTGAAATTAAAAATTAAAGCTGAGTGCATCTTTAATACTACAACATTTGTGTAGATTGCTGTTCGTTTTGATGTTACTGAAAATTATACACTGCTCAAAAAAATTAAAGGAACACTTTTTAATCAGTCAAGTCAATTAAAATTCTGGGATATTGATCTGGTCAGTTAAGTAGCAGAGGGGGTTGTTGATCAGTTTCAGCTGCTTTGGTGTTAATGAAATTAACAACAGGAGCACTAGATGGGCAACAATGAGACGACCCCCAAAACAGGAATGGTTTTACAGGTAGAGGCCACTGACATTTTCCCTATGTCTTTTCTGGCCTGTTTTTCACTAGTTTTGCATTTGGCTAGGGTCAGTGTCACTACTGGTAGCATGAGGCGACACCTGGACCCAACAGAGGTTGCACAGCAGTCCAACTCCTCCAGGATGGCACATCAATACGTGCCATTGCCAGAAGGTTTGCCGTGTCTCCCAGCACAGTCTCAAGAGCATGGAGGAGATTCCAGGAGACAGGCAGTTACTCTAGGAGAGCTGGACAGGGCTGTAGAAGGTCCTTATCCCATCAGCAGGAACGGTATCTGCTCCTTTGTGCAAGGAGGAACAGGATGAGCACTGCCAGAGCACTACAAAATGACCTCCAGCAGGCTGCTGGTGTGAATGTCTCTGACCAAACAGCCAGAAACAGACTTCATGAGGGTGGCCTGAGGGCCTGACGCCCTCTAGTGGGCCCTGTGCTCACTGCCCGGCATCGTGGAGCTTGATTGGCATTTGCCATTGAACACCAGAATTGGTAGGTCCGCCACTGGCACCCTGTGCTTTTCACAGATGAGAGCAGGTTCACCCTGAGCACATGTGACAGAAGTGAAAGGGTCTGGAGAAGCCGTGGAGAATGTTATGCTGCCTGTAACATCGTTTAGCATGACCGGTTTGGTGGTGGGTCAGTGGTGGTCTGGGGAGGCATATCCACGGAGGGACGCACAAACCTCTACAGGCTAGACAATGGCACCCTGACTGACATTAGGTATCGGGATGAAATCCTTGGACCCATTGTCAGACCCTACGCTGGTGCAGTGGGTCCTGGGTTGCTCCTGGTGGCCTCATGTGGCAAGAGTATGCAGGCAGTTCCTGGAGGATAAAGGAATTGATACCATTGAATGGCTACCACGCTCGCCTAACCTAAATCCAATAGAACACCTCTGGGACATTATGTTTCGGTCCATCTGACGGCGCCAGATTGCACCTTAGACTGTCCAGGAGCTCAGTGATGCCCTGGGTCCAGATCTGGGAGAAAATACCCCAGACTCCGTCGTCTCATTAGGAGCATGCACCGATGTTGACAGGCATGCACACAAGCACGTGGGGTCCATACAAACTACTGAGTAACATTTTGAGTGCTGCAATGAAATTTCTTGTAAGATGGACTATCGGCTTGGCTATGGTTCTTCCCATTTTGGTGTCTTTAGTTAGCCCTCTGTAGGTTGATAATTTTAATTTCCATCAAACGATGTGGCATCCTTTCATTCCTAACACATTACCCAGTCCATATCAGTATAGATATCCAGCATGATATTTTTCCCCATTGAGATCTGATGTGTTTTCAAAGTGTTCCTTTAATTTTTTTGAGCAGTGTATATGTGTACAGTATACACACATTTGGGTGAAATGTAAATCATCTTAAATTTCTTTTTTTTTTATAGTTCTGGACACAAATGATCGGTTTCTGAGAAAAATCACCATTGGCCAATCTCCAACTGAGAAGGGCTTCACCAGAACTGTGAGCATCACACATATTACCACATATTACCAAATGCTTTACATACTGATGAATAAGTAGACTCAAGAGACTTGATTATTTAATTTTATAAAGCCTGTCCAAAAATAAACTGCGTAACATTTATAAAGCCAAAGATGGTTGTAGCTTCTAATAGGCAAATGATTCAGGCCATTAAACCAGCTTTTTTTGTTTGGAGCAAAGTACTTTATGCACAAACATTGTTCAAATATTGTTTGTTCAAACGTTATGTTTGTCTAGCCAGACACAGCACTCATGCTGCAAAGATGTCCACCTGATTTGATTAACACATGCAGCAGAAGAAATATTTTTGTGTTCTTGTTCAAAGAACTTATTAACTTTTTAATAGCTCAGAAGTTAAAAGTTAACATTTATTTCTTTCCCATGTGAGCCATGGGAAAATGTCTTGTCTTTCTGCAGTATATGGTGCAGTATCAGATGTTATCAGTTTGTTATCATTGAACTATCAGGAATCTTTTACCTTGCTATCCTATGTTCACTGAGGGTATAAATAAAACTGACTTGACAGTTGAAACAGACAAAACATGCATGTTCAATCAGTTGTAATGACAAGGAAACCAAAGCATTTTATATTATTCTGTTAGCAGGCAATGCCCAGTATCTTTTTTTTTTTCTTTTCTTTTTTGCAGGCCCAGTTTGACATCACTGTAGCCAGTGAGATTATGGCAGTTTTAGCTCTCACCACCAGTCTGGCTGACATGAAGGAGAGACTTGCAAAAATGGTGGTGGCCACCAGTCGCAGTGGTCAGCCTGTCACCACCGAGGATTTGGTGTGCTGCTGTCATATGTCTCATTTTATCTCAATTGAAAATGTCTAGATGTTCATCCTGTGTTGATTCTGTAGTGTTTGTGTCTTAGGGAGTGTGTGGAGCTCTGACAGTACTCATGCGAGATGCCATCAAGCCAAACCTCATGCAGACACTAGAGGTGAGAGGAATTGTCCTGGGTTATGTATATTCAAGTTAATTTGCAAGTCATCTAGAACTAAATAGGCCTTCATAGATAAATTATTCCTTATTCATGCTCAACTCAACCAGTTGCTTAAATCAGTTTCCCAGCTGTTTCTTGTCAATTCGTTCTCTGGTGCTTTAGAGGTGTGTCTTAAGTCTTTGTATGAACAATTTTTTAGGGAAACCCTGTGTTTGTTCATGCTGGACCCTTTGCAAACATTGCACATGGAAACTCTTCAATCTTGGCAGATAAAATTGCTCTGAAATTAGCTGGACCTCAGGGATTTGTGGGTAAGTTAAACAAATAAAAGCCACCTTTTTGTTATTGGCATAATCTGTAAAGTGAAGCACCAGTATGATTCACAAACTTTGTAACTAAAGTTGTTTTAACTAAAAAGGTAACAGTTTAAAATTTTATTGTTAATTATTAATGTATGTAAATTAGTATGAGTTAGGGTTTGGAAAATTTGTTTGATTTTCATAATTATGTAATTTTATTTATTTTATTTTTTTCCCTTTTTACAAAAAAAAGCTTCAAATAAACACCCATGTGACTTTAAATCAGTATACTGTATACAGACTTCAGTATATTGTATGCAGTATACACATGCTTGTTTCTTACACCACGTGTGTCCATGTTGCATTATTTTTATTCTGTCTGCACTGGATGCACCAAAGCACATCTTTCAAATCCATTTGTCCTGATTTTGGAACTAGTGCAAGCACAAGTCAGAAATTCACTGAGGTATCTGTTTACTGTCAGCGACTCGTGGCGGTGCAGTGCTGCTCACATCTGGTAGAGACAGGGTGTTAAAGTATTTATGGGACATTCATATTTACAAAATTGTGCAAAAATTGAATTGTTTGGTTTTCTTGTATCCCATCAGTGTGAAATCCTAATGGGTTTATTGTTGTTTTCTGCCAGTCACTGAAGCAGGTTTTGGAGCAGATATTGGAATGGAGAAATTTTTCAATATCAAGTGTCGCTATTCTGGTCTCAAGCCTCATGTTGTGGTCTTGGTTGCCACAGTTCGAGCACTTAAGATGCATGGAGGTGGTCCAACGGTGAGTCTGAGAATACAGCACAGTAATGTTTACTTTTTCATGTAGATTGTCATTTTCTTCCACTTAAACATATATAAATTTGTACAGGGAGTTGATAAATGTGCTTTACATTGCATCTTTTCTGTAGGTCACCGCAGGCACGCCTCTGCCAAAAGAATATATTGAAGAGGTACTGTAAGATCATTTAATGGTTTTTCTTTCTAGTCTGTGATCTTTATAGATAATGTAGTCTAGTGATGCAAGTAGCTAAAAATGTAGGTGTTCTTTTCACTGGTAAAACTTTCACCTGTAGTGTATACCATTACCATATGTATAAATAAAGTTTTGGGAGTGGCAGCTAAAGTGAATCACAGGAGTCACTCCAGAAACACTTGATGTGGTACTGATAAAGTTGGTTTGAACTCTTGCAGAATCTGGCTCTGCTGGAAGCTGGCTGTAGTAACATGAGGAAGCAAGTGGAGAACGCTCAGCTTTTTGGGGTTCCAGTAGTTGTGGCTGTCAACGCTTTCAAGTAAGACGGCACCTGCTGATTAAACCTGCACAATACAAATTTTTAAAATAAATACATCAGCTTTATGCAGAGTAGGTCAAGTTAAGGGTTTTTTTAAAATCAAAAATCTTAAATTACCACCTTTGTGGTGTATGTCAGCACAGCCACAGTTGTTAGGCACGACGCCTCTCTAAACACATAAGGAAATCGGGCAACAGAATAACTATAGAGCCATTCCCACAGGGCATGCTCTTGCATTCAAAGCACAGTGTTTGTCTAGTACAAAATGCAGTGGTCTCAAGATACAGTTTTCTTAAAACTAGTGCTGTCAATCGATTAAAAAAAATTAACTAATTAATCACACATTTTTCTGAAATTTAATCGCGATTAATCGAGATTAATCCCACCTAACATTAAAGTTTTTAAATATACTTATATATAGCAATAATTTCACATTCAATCTTTAATTTAATGTACAAACAACATGAAGACAGTATATTTTTAAATATTTGTTTAATGGTATCTTTTTTTATGACTGAAGGTCAGTATCAATGAACCCGATACTACTGATTTCTCTATAAAATTGCCCCCCCCTCCATATTTAACCATTGACTATAGCCATTCAACATTACAGTATAATTGAGAGCTATCAATTTTAACATTTATTAGACTTTAAAAAAAAATAACTTCTAATTTAAGTGAACTTAAAACAATCTTCACATAAACCCATTATAATAAATGTCATATTACCTGTGCCCTTCAGCAGAAATACAGAAATTGAAATTGAAGTTATCAAACACTAAATTTTAAATTAAATATAGATGAATCCTTAAATCTATAAAAGTTATTTTTTCCTCTTTTTTTTTTTCTTTGTCCTTTGATTAACAGACATCACAGCAGCTGGTTATTAGGTTATTTTGGCTGTTATTTCTTTAAGAGCTGCTGCTGCTGAACATGACGTGAATCTGACACGCATCGTATTTTCTCTCAACCCTTTTTACCTGTTCTGACCCACTTCAGGTCTTAAAGTCTATTAATGAGCTGACGAGTTAAATCGGATGTGTCAGATGAGGGAGACGGTGCTGGGCTGCTCCAGGACAGTTTTGAAAACCATTTCAGAGACATGTCCTTAAATGTGACTTATATAAAATATATTACATGCATGCACAGTTTTAAAGTAGCTTTAATCGCCTTTTTGGTAACTTCATGACTTAACTGACTACGTCATTGCATGCATGTAGTTTATTTCGCGCTTTGATATGAAAGGATACAGGCTACAGCGCGCGCCGGCACCTTTGTGCGTGCAGTTGAAGAGCGCACGCTCTGAGCACAGTACAGTTTCCGCGCTCGTTTGCACTTCGCTGAAGTGAAGTGGAGTGTGCGTCTGAAACGTCTCCCGTTTGATTTGATTGTAAAAACGTTATGCGACTGAATAAATGCGGTTCTTGTCAAGAGAAAAAATGACAGAAACAGCAGTTGTGAGTGGGATGGCCAACCCTAGCCCCGCCCCTGCGTTAATTGCGTTAAATATTTTTAACGTGTTAAACTGAAAGAATTAATCGTTAACGCGCTAATTTTGACACCACTACTTAAAACACAATTAATTTGAACTACTTCTAGAGTAGTTAAGCCAATATGAAGTCTTCTGAAACCCTACAATAAGTTGTGAGGAAAATACATAAGTAACACTTTAACTAGTTGCTTATTAACATGCATATTACTAACATTGGCTGTTTATTAGTACTTGTTTAGCACATATTAATCCCTTATTCTACATGACCATATTCTAGATCCCTAACCTTACACACTACTTAAACATAACCTAAACATAACATAATTAGGAGTTTATTGAGGGAAAGCTCTGTTAATAGTGAATATTTGTTCAATAATTTTAAAAAAATGGGTAACTCTTTAAGTTGTTGTTTATTTACCATCAGTAGGCCATTAACCGCTGCACTGGGATCATCGGGTCAGTGAGAATCAGATCTGTCTGATTCATAAGTTGAACATTGAGAGTTTTGGTGAACCAGATCAACCTTCAGTCAAAAAAAAAGTCATTAAATGGATATTTGTTACTCCTATAAATGCTGCAAGCAGAGCTGTCAAGATGGGTGGATGTCAAGACATGATGGCCAACGACTTGAGATTACATATATGCACAAACAATAAAAAAATTGTTGACTGACTACAAGAATGTGTCATGCAAATGCCCCATTCTACCTCGGACAGACTGACAAATAGAATAATGCCACAATATAATGTCCTTGAATTATTTTATGGAATATTTTCTCAGCAAATATGTGATTGAAGGCCATACGTGATTACTCTGACTAAATCTTATGAATCTTAAAATTTGTAATCCATTGATAGCCCTATCATTTAGCCAACAACATGTTTGACTGTGTGACTAGATTTATTTGAGTGAAGTGCTTGGGAGAGATATTGAGTATCATTTGGGAACTGAGTTTCCAGACCATGTTAATCAAACTGCTGTATAGCTCATGTGCCATTCAAACTGAATCTTGCCATCCCGTGTATTCAGGACAGACACAAAGGCTGAACTGGATCTGATCTGTAAACTAGCCAAAGAGGCAGGAGCATTTGATGCTGTGCATTGTTCTCACTGGGCTGATGGGGGCGCTGGTGCTGCAGATCTGGCTAGAGCAGTGCAAAAAGCAGCAGACTTACCCAACAACTTCAAATTTCTTTATGACATTGAGGTAATTTGCAGGGCGGTATATGTTACACACAATATTAGAGGGTTTACTCTCCAGTCATACTTTACAGATGTGCACATTCATACAGTTTGCTAATTCATTTCTGTTACAGTTACCTATTACCTATCTTACAGTTACCTATTGCAGACAAGATCAGAATCATTGCGCAGAAGATCTATGGTGCAGATGACATTGAACTTCTTCCAGAGGCTCAACACAAGGTGGACCTGTACAGCAAACAGGTATGAATAGTGCATTGATTGTCGCCTGTAAAGTAAAGCAGCATAGACCACTATTAAAGACTTCTATGACTCGTTTCCACAACTATTAACGTTGTCTTTTTTTTTTTTTTTTTTTTTTTTTGGTATTTGTTTGGTTTCCATTTACCACTGTTGACGTTTCTTCCCTTCTGAGAACCCTGCAAATGTGAAAAGGATCCATTATACTTGAAGATGAACAAGAAGGTAGCTAGCCACACACTGAATCCAATACAGATTGAAAAAATCTAGCGCAATTTTTTTTTGTTTTTTGTAAATTGCATCGTGCAGAGTGCATGTGAATTAAAAACAAGTGGACACGAGCATGCAGACATTGCAGCACATTGCTATCTTCAGTGCTCCCTTTACAACAAACATTAACCCTTTTTCCAGTTAGATTAACAATTAAGAGCAATCAGCTGAATTCAGTTATCACAAGCAGACCATCTGTTGTAGCTGTGTACTTGTAATTTTCTGAAGGTAGCAATGTGCTGAAACGTCTGCTTGCTCGTGTCCACTTGTTTTTAACTCGCATGCACTCTGCACTTTCTGCACAATGCAATTTATAAAATGAAAAATGTTTTGCTGGACTTTTTCAGTCTGTATTGGATTTGTTGTGCAGCTAGCTATCTTCTTGTTCGTTTTCAGGTATTCCCTTGGCTCTATGCACTTGCAATAAAAGGATTGCTTTTTTCCTATTTGGAACACTACAATTTTTCTTTAGTTTTTAAGGATCCATTATACCCCATTTTGTACCCCCATCATGGCTGATAAACAGGGGTTGGATAGTGGATGTAGGACTTGGGGGTGTGGGGAGTCTGAACCTGGAATGTTTGTGTCTCATTACAGATCCTTAAACATAAGGTTGCCATTACATTTATAAAGCTGTTTTGTCTCCCTGAAGGGTTTTGCAAGCCTACCCATATGTATGGCAAAAACTCATCTGTCTCTGTCACATGATGCTGAAAAGAAAGGTGTGCCTACTGGATTTGTTCTTCCAATTCGTGACATTCGTGCCAGTGTAGGGGCAGGCTTTCTCTACCCACTGGTTGGCACAGTAAGTAGCGTAATATGAACATTCACATTTTTACATAGCAGTATACTTACTATTTCTTTTATTTTAAAATAATAATTGGAAAAAATAACAAGGATTTTCCTGATAGTTGAAATAACTTGTATTCATTCGTTCGTTCGTTCGTTCATTCATTCATTGCAGAAAGGATCAGAAATTATGTAAAAAGAGTAGTAATTGTGATTGGTACCATGTAAAATAAATGTTCTTACTTTCATTATTATTTATCTATTTTTGCAGATGCCGACTATTCCTGGCCTTCCTACTCGTCCATGTTTCTATGACATTGATCTTGACACTGAGACTGGAGAGGTTCATGGACTTTTTTAAGTTTTTTGGGGTATGTATTAATCTGTTTTTTAAATGTAATGCATTGTGGCTGTAAAACTGTTCATCTTTTAATACAGCTGTAAATAATTATTTTCTTGTTTCAGATTACAGTTTGTGGCAGTCCACATAGGATTCCTTCCACTGGATTAAAGAGCTCAGTCTTCCTCTGAGATCAGAGGTTGTTATTTCTAACCGAACAGATGTGCTGTCATAACTTTTGATATATTCTGATCTATAACATTTGTCTATTTTCCTAATGAAATTTTCTAAAAATTTCTATTTTTATTAAACTACACTACACTACTACACTGAGCAAAAAAAAAAAAAAAAGGAAAAAAAAAAGAAATTGTCCATTACATGATCTGGTCTAAATATTTTTGTAAGCAGTCGAGTTTTTTTTTTTTTATAAAA
>JAFVLL020029292.1:0-17473 GCA_021397915.2 Tor tambroides | reverse complement strand
TGCAAAAATTGATGCAGAATCTGTAAAGGCACTGCCTCTAGATGCTTGTAGTGGGCCTAAGCCAAGTCCAGACAAAATTGACCCAGATGTCTCACCTTGCTGCTGTTGCTGCTGCTGTAACTGGTGTTGGTGAAGCTGCACCTGCTGTTGGTGTTGAAGTTGTCGCTCTAATCCGAGACCTTTGAACTGATGGGATTGGTGTCCACTCAGCATCTCTATGATGTCCACATTGTATTTTCCAAACTGGAACATCTCCCAGTTACTAAAACACTAAAATATGGGTGTGCAGCGGCAACACCTTCTGCTTTTCGAGCAGCAACAATATTTCTATGATGCTTTTCTACTGAGTTGTGATCAGAAGCAATTTCAAAAACAGTGCTACCTCACATTTTCCTTATGCTACTGGTGTTGTTTCATTTAAGGTGGGCAGCCACATATTTATTCTTCAGGCAAGTAGTCGACGAGGACATTTTGTATTGATTGTAACATGGATTCATAGTCTCTGCAAAAAGCTGTTTTTCAATGGGATTTGTCACTTATAAGATGACCAAAATTGACTCCCTTTTGGTTTCACATTGGATTCCATATAATCACAGTTATTCTGGATAATTCAACTTTGATAACAGTATTTCAGTCTGAATGTTCCATAAGAGCGCAAAGACATATGGACTGGTAAAAGAATGCCACAATTGCACAAGATGCAATTATGTTTTCACATTTTGGGAAGTGCACTAAAAGTGCTAAATGTAGTCTGTATTCATTGAAAAACTTCCACTTCCTCGGTTACATTTTTAGTTCATGACCATCCCACAGTAGGATGGATCCCTCCAAATCCCATGGGTTGGTTTCATTACATTCGATATCTATTAATTCTTAATCCACTCTGACAAAAGTGGCTTACATCTCCATTTCCAAGTTTCAATTAATATATTTTTTCTTTTTTCCATAGCTGGAAGCAAAATCCTCTAATATCATTCTTGGGGGCTGTGAAAATGTTCTTTCTGCCACTCCTCTTCTTACTGCGAGAGGGAAAAAAGGAGCAACATGTTAAATGATTGATTTTAAACAAACTGATACAATTCTTTGAAAAAAAAACAAAAAAACATGAACCATCAAAACCCTAAAGACAACAAAAGCATTTGATTTAAAAGAGAGAAAGAAAGAAAGAAAGAAAGAAAAACAACAACAACAGACAGACCGTTTATTACAGCAGGCATTTAATGTTTGTTTATTTTAATACACAGAAAACATAACTTTTGTGTATGAATAATTATGAGAGTATTGGCACATCTTCCAAGAAAAAAAGTTCCAGGTGCTTCAATTGAACATCTCATGGCATTTTTTCATTCATGATTCCCTTTTTTGCTCAGTTGCATTCTTAAATATTTAAATGAAATAACTCACAATAACTAAAACAATAATAAAAAAACTGAGTGTCTATTATTCCTAGTGATCAATATATATCTACTCTTAAAACAAATTATTACTATAACATTCATAATTCACTATGAAATACTACATCATATGTAATACATTTATAACATTAGTTTCTTCTTATCTATCAGCATCATCTAAATTACAGAAATTAACAGACACATACTCGCTGTATAACGCACTGATGCATTTAACGAATTTTACAATCACAACACGATACTAAACAGTAGTTTGAAATACGTTCTTAGACGACATGCGGAATGAAAACAGTAAGATAATACACATTTTCAAATATTTAGACAGTTTTCTTATATTTAAACGTCGCGAGTGTTTTCTATCACTTTATCTTACATTCTGAGCAGTTTGCATTGTGCTGAAAAGATGCTGAGTGCGGTGTGAATCGTCAGGGGTAGAGGTGAATTTCATGTAATTATTACATCTTCCGATTGCATCGCGTATCACTAAAGAAAAGAAAATGTCCATTTCGGCAGACTCCGGGGAGTAATGAAAAAAATAGTCTACGATGGGGAAAATGCACTTCGATTTTCAATAGTGCTTTTAAAATGCTCTTCAGATTAATAATGGACGCGAAATCTTTTAGCGCCGGGGCTACGTGTAACATGTTAGCATGCAAAACAGCTGGCTAATACTACACATTCTGCAAAGGGACACAGCTTAGCTTGCCGTCATGATGCGCGACCTAACAACAGCAAGCCAGATAATGCAGGAGCAAAACTGTCTTACTGTGCAAGTAAATGAATCATAATGAAATCACAGTCGAGACAATAAAATAGGCCTTTTTACCTACGCATCCATCTTTTAGCCTGGTCAAGATGAACAGGGCCTGCTATACTCTCTCCCACCCTGCCCCCCTCGTTCATGTACCCCAGCAGCTCTGCGCTGTTTTCCAGTGGTTAGCCTTCTAGCTACAGCTAGTTAGCAGACCCTGTTTCCACTGCAACCGTGCTGCGATAGCATGAGACCGAGCGTCTCTTATACTGTAGAACAGATGCAGTTATCGTACTTATATCCTGTGGAAAATGCATCAAACGGTATTACGACCGATGACTTTTTATTTTGCGTTTGCTTTTTTTTGTCGGCTAAAATATTTTGGACGGTCTATGTTGGTGTTTTTTGGAAAGAACGAGTGACGTGTGAGATTTTATCATTGTTCGCTTCCGGACCCTGGAACACTTCCGGCTATCGCGTTATTTATTTGTGGTCGAGACAGCGTTCCTGTGAAAACAGTGTACTCCGAGTATTACTGTCTTTAATTATAGAGTTACTAATAACGATAGTGTTCGTTTTCTTTTTAGCTGTATTGTATGCGGTTAGCTTTCTAGCGTTTTCAGTGTTGTTGTTGTTGTTTTGCAGTCAAATTTGACGTTAGCGAGCTCGCAATAGGTAATTCAGAGGTAAATCTGAATTACAACTCGGCGACTATGATTCTGATATAATATACTAGATGTGTTATTCATTTATTGTAAGATTCCTTTAGCATTGTGTTTGTATCTTAGAAGCTCTTATAGTGGCCATTTTATTACATACTGACAGCTCAAATTCAAAGGCTGGTCCTTATCAAAATGGCTGCCTTGGAATTGCTAGTCTTATTTCCAGTCTGATGCTTCATGGAAGATAAGATTGTAAACATTGTATAGTAAATGCCGACATGAATAACTTAAATTTTCTGTCTCTCCTCCTTCTATGTGTCACCAGACATTCGAGGCAACAGTTTCATCAGTTTATTTTATTTTACAAAGGTGAAATTTAACCTGTATAGAAGGATGCGCTATATATATATATATATATATATAGGGCATTTGTTATGAAAGTAAAATATATGTAAACATCATTGGGATAATGCTTGATTTAAAGTGATTTACCCAAACATTCATTCTGCTTCTGTGCTTAAATATTTTAAGACATGAGCTCATTGCTATATTTCCAGGTTTTCAGTCTTCATTGTCCTGCTTTGCATGTGTGCAACCAATGCACATCCCATTGTAGGCTACCAACCTTTTCAAATGCTTCAGGGCTTTATTTGCACATCCAATGTTCGTTATTTTCTGCAGTAATATGCCTTGTTAATAAATTCCATAAACATTTTCATAATTATGGCTTGTGGATACAAAACAGACATTGCTACAGACTTTTTATGACAAAGAAAATACTAAATTGATTCATCTGTTCTAATTGTCCCTGAAAGAAACATTAAAAAGTTGAAATTTCACTTAATCAACAAAAAGAAGACATTCGGTTACATACATACAACATACATCCTGTGACATCATTTATAAACCCATTGTGATGGCATTTGCAGGCTTAGAACAATTACTATGTGACATCACACTGAGATTTTCGAAGGCACTCCTCATCATTAGGAATGCATGAAGAATTGGCAAACAATGAGTGGCTTTAAAGTTTGTGCTTCTATTTTCTACTCATAATTTCAAAAAGAATTTCGTGAGAAAGATATCTAAAACAAGTTAACACTAAAACCACAGAGGAAAAAAATCACCATCATAATCATAATATAACCATAACAACAAGAAGAAATTTCACCAATAACCATAATATTAACTGTCATAGTAATGACAATAACAAACACCAATGTATTACAGAGCTGTTAGGAAGATTGTCTTTAAGTTGTATTCATAATTCATTAAGATACACACTAGTTCCAGTGAAAAGTTAAATGAATGTGTTACCACCAATCCTCCTGATGCTGATGTGATATAAACTACTCCTTAACACTTTTACTGGGAGGCATGTATATTCAAATAGTCCGTAACTTATAACGCTCAGTTTCATTACACTGAAAATTAACCAAGAGGTATAAAGTCTATGACAAAAAGAAATGAGCAGTTGGTGGTTTTACAATGTAAATTCATTAGTTTTCATTGGTAAAATGAGTTCTTGACACCTGCGCTATTTCTCAGAGATCAGAACCATACAGTAAATGATATCTGGCTTGTTCGTGAACAATCTCACATTTTTCTTTATAATATTTACCTACTACATTAATATCTTTTTGTAAATAATGAGATTATTATCACTGAATAATGAGTAAGCTGTGGGTAACATCTGGGTAACCACTAACACGTGTGTTGTATAGCCCTTAATATTGATAAGCATTATTGGTTATGAAGATATCAGGTATGACGTGTTGTGTTCATATCTCGGTAACAGCAGATTTAAAATACAGGTTAGCTGTTTTGGCATGCCCGTATCCTCAGACTGTTCGCAGAGTCTCAGTTTTAACAGCATATACACATGGCTTCAACATGGAGATTCAAAAAGCAGTCCAGGAGGTTCGTCTTTATGCAAATGTCAACCCACACCTGAGCGAGATAATGATACTGCCATGTTACGCACTAATTTTATGCCAGAATATCATAACATATACATATATTGACGAGTGCCCTTACTCTTGAGTTGTTTTCTTCGTCTCGGATCCATATTTAATAGCTTAAGGTGAACCGTTTGTCTACACAGTATACCTAAGAGGAGCATTAATGGGTAAGTACCCAGCGTTACAGGAATCTAATGTATTATTCTTGTGCTTTTGGTAGTCCAGCGTCCCTTATGGTGAATCTCCCTAACAAATCCCAGCACTTGGACATTGTAGAAAGTGGTGGCTCAGAATCCAAACAAAGTGCCATTGATCATTAATGAGTCTTTTTAAATGGAGAAAAAAGATGATTGTCAGACATTTCTCTTGGTTTTCGTCTGGGCTTTTCTGCCCAATTGTGTCCCAGAATGGCTTTCATCAATAGTTCAAAGTGATCTCCAGTTATGTACTGAAGGGCAGACTTGAGAATTTAAAACTTGTGTACTATTTTCAGGATTCCAAAAAATAAATAAATAAAACAAATTGAACAGAAACTCACTTGGTACATCCATGTTAAATTCACACGGAATAAAATGCAGGCGAAACAATGGGAAGGCTTGCTTTCTCTGTCTCACAGTATTCAAAATGAGTTCATCAGATTCTTAAGAGTTTATGGATATGCTCCTCAAATCGTTCCATCTCCATTCATTTTGACATACGTTGTTAAAACCCTGCCACACTTCCTCATTATGTTGAAGTGGATTAGGGTTTAAAAAGAGATAAGATCCAGCATTACATTTGTCCAGCTGTAAGTGGCTTTACAACTCATCAGTTGGGATAAGCGCTCAACTCATGTTCAATTGGTTCCTCTTATGCAGACGTTAATTATTATATTAGTCTCCAAGTAGTTCCATCATAGTTATAAGATGAAAGCCGTTGTCTGAAATATATGGCTCCATAGCAGCTATATCTGTAATGTGTAAGAATGTAAAATATCTGAGGATAAAAACATGACAAAGATATGAAAAATGTCTCAGTTCATCTGTCACATCATGTGGAATTTATATTACACTCTATTGATATTCTATGCAGTAGGTTTATAGGCAAACTGCACGCAAATAAATAGTTGTATATGGCAGCTTCAATCATAATTATAGCGGCAATTTCATGAACATAAAAAGCACGACAACTTTGAAGCTCTATCAAACCTGACTTATAATTGTTATCTAATCTTATCTTGTGAATTTGCCACTATATACAATATATATCTGTAAAAATATGGTGCCATGTCGCCCTCCGTCGAGTTTCTCCCACTTCGTGGCCCCCTACTTCAAAATCTGTTTCTCTTATTCCTTTACCATCCTCCTACTCCTTTTCTCTCTTCTTTCGTTATTTCTCTCCCTCTTCCGCCCACTCTCTCTCTCTCCCACAGTCCCTCTACCATCCTCCAGCTCTTCACACAGTCTATCCCTCTCCCATCTTCTCCATTCCCTCCTTCCCCTCTCCAGCCTCTTGCTCACACAGTAACCTCATTCTTGCTTCCTGTTCTAACCCCTTGGTTTGATGCCACTCCTCCTCCACTTCCCCCTCCACCGGGGATGAAGTGAAGTTGTTCAATGGTATTTTGCCTTTTAGCTGCAAATGCAAGCCTCCTGGCACTGTGTCCACCAAGAGTCCCTGTTCCCATGACAACTCCGGTTCCTGGCATGTCGCCCCATCCCACTCCTCCAACCCCGCCTCCTCCCAGGTGACCTGACATCGCTGCCGAATTACGCTCCTGCTCTCGTCCCGAGGTCGGGTGCGAGTTCATCTTGATCATGTGGTGACGGTCGAGCGACGGCGTGGCGCAAACATTCTGCTGCGATTGAGCTTTCTGGTGGCTGACGCGGGGCAGGGTGGGCACCATTCCTCCTCCCCCTCCAGATGTGTAGTCACCCATTCCCATGCCCATCCTGCTTCCGTCGTACTCAACCCCGCCTACCTCCTCCTCTAGATGGTCTGGGGACATCAGCAGCCTCTCCTTGGACTTCTTCAGGGTGTTCGTATTGGAGTTCTTTGATGAAGAGGCCATGGCTTTGTAGTACTGGTGCTGTTGGTTCTTTGACATCCTTGACAAGGTGTTGCCGTCACCGAGGGCGACGAGCTGGTCCGTGGATTTGACACGGCGTGGAGGTTTGGAAAGCGTATCGTAGTTCTGGTTTTTCTTCGACTCCGGAGGATCCAGAGGGTAGGGATTCGGGGTGTGGCTTGGAGCAGACTGTGGATGAGGTATTCGAGGACGAGTGCCACGGTTGGGAAGCGTGCCTCTTCCCCCCATCGTGTAGTCGCCACCCCAGGGAAGGTGATGCTGGGAGGAATGAAAGGAGGGAGGGGCGTTGTTGGGCCTCCGTTTGGTGGTACAGTAACCTGAATATTCCTCCAATCCTCCTTTCTCTGTATGTGGAGGAAAATATGTTTGAAAAGATCAGAAAATTGGGTGAGAAAAGAATAAACCAATTAGGGATGCACAGATATTAAAAATCTGCCCACTATGAAAATGTATATTTTTTCTTTTTTTTTTAGAAAAAAGCAATACATTTATAAAAGATAATTCATTTTCATGGTATGGTGGATAACCAACAAATGTCCAAATCCAAATTGTTCAATACCAAGAAGACTTTGTTTATTTGTTTCTTTGTTTACTTGTTTCTCTATTTATCTATCTATGGACAATGAATAAATATTAATGGCCGACATTACAACTCTGTACACTCAGGACTAAATAAATTAACAATAAAATACTAGAACCAAAAAACAATAATTAAGGAAAGTGATTAAAATAAAAATAAAAAAGTGAATTTAGGCATCACAACATTATAATGTACAGTATGAAAATGACTTAATTTTGGGATTTACTTAAGATAACATGTAATGGTGCTATTAAATGATTTGTGTTTTTAAATATATCTTTAGGTGAGCATTAGATGATAGCAAATGTTATCTAGATGGAAAATTAGCATATTACTAACACCGTTTAATAAATAATCTCTAATATCGGGCAATAACCAATATGGTACCAATATTATGTATAAAATAAATATGGATGCACATCAAGCTTTGCGCTACAAGCTAAAAATCTGATCAAAATTTCATCTCAATTTACTAAACTCTTAATATAAAATCTTCATCCTACAACTCTGGACTACATGTTTAATGCTTGATTTCATTAATGCATAAAACTTCATTTCATTAATATAGCAATATTAATACAATCCTGTTTTATCCTCAACCCTGAGCCATTTCATCTTTTGGCTGATTAAGTCTGAGTCATTGTATCAGCCTGTATAACCTTCGCCTGTGCAGAACTTTCTTGTCCTCCAACTGTAACTCACACTTCCCAGGAGGTTTGATGTCTAGCTGAGAGAGAGGCCTTAAGGCTGTATACGTCTGTACAAGATTACGGGCGCTTTGCAATGGTTTGCCCTCATTAAAATGACCTTAACAAACATTTATATCTCCCAAGCGTTCCAGTGAAACACTAACAGTGCTTTAAATAAAAACCCAGGCGTACAGATATTTTTACGCAACGCTCTAAGCTCCGCATGAGACTCATGTCCTCATCATCAAGCAGGTAATTTCTCCTTCAAAACACAACAGTACTAAATGTCACACTGTTTTTGATGTTCATCCATCTAATTCTCCTTATTGCTTATAAATTTGCTTTATGCCTTTGAAATTATCTGGGCTATAATAAGAAAGCAGTCATGCCAACCTTTTATGTAATTCCTACAAAACATCATTTCCTTAAGATTAGAATCTTCCTCTCTACTGGTAATAAAGCACTCACCCAGACGCTTGAGAGATGAGTATCTGTTGATCTCAGGCTTCATGGCAGCTTCATAAGAGGGCGGCAGCTGAGCCAGGTTATGTAGAGAGTGATGGAAGGACGGCTGGGGCTTCATGGCGTTAGTATGTTTACTGGGCTTCAATGTGCCACCGGTGGTCATCTGCATGTTGTTCATACGTGGTGCACGCTCTTTAAACACACAGTGATAGACATTGAGGTTATTTCAAACTCAGAATAAACAACTGTAGAGCTGTGGGCTTTACCTACCAATGGTGGCTGTATGTTTGGGACTGGAGCCTGTGGTGTGGATGAAGTTATGCTGTAGATTCCCCACTGTGAAACAGAACAATGACATGTGCTTTCTGCCGTTGTGTTTTTGTGACAAATTACATTTAGTATGAATTCACAAAGTACATTTATCCATCTACTGTAAATGTTGCCCTATTAAGCTCTTGCTAGCTCCACAATGTGTTGAAAATTTTACACCGTCTGTTCATTCTAATGCCATCATATACAGCTCTGTGCTAAATAATTCACAAATGCCCTTTCATCATTTGGCTATTGCTTTTTCCCTGTGTTCCATCCTTGTCCTGAATTTATACAGTTGGCCGTTCACAAGGCTCAAGCTGTGATGGGAGCATGAAAGGAACGCTGTATGACATATAATGCAATAATACCCACCAACTGCAACCTGATCCATGAGGATAACATTAGTTCACATTTTTCACATTTAAAAAATCATTTAATATTCATGAATATTTTACCCAGGACACTTTGTTTCAAGTTATAGCTGTTGACATGCAATTAATGGGATTTTTTCAGTGTTGAAATAATGGTTTTTAATAATGGACATTTAATTTTATAGCTAATGGAAATTTAATATGGAAATAATGGACTTTTAATTTTCTTCTTGACCATAGATGTCAATAAATCTCAGTACTTTTAGCGGATGGTTATGCTCTCATTAATCTTGACTTTTCATCTACACATTAACGTTCCATTTGAACAGTTTTGGGCTTAGAAAATTTAATTTTTGTGATTGGATTATAGTGACCTGAATTTTTTGTCTTTTTGTTAATGGGGGATCTGTAGACACACAAAATTATTATGATGATTTGTATGATAACAAATATTACTTTTCATTTTTACTTTAAAGTGAAAAGTTAAAGTGAGATGCCCCCCTCAGAAATGGGGCAGAAGGTCCCAAGTGGCATGTTGCTACTTCTACAATAATTAACTTTTAATAATATTGTAATTTAATAATGTAGTATTGCATGTACATTTCAAATATCTTCATTATTCATCATAACGTATAGGTTAATTAAACCGAATAATTCTAACTGAATTCATAGATTATTGCTATCATCACATCTCTTCAATTAATTTAGTCTATATTTTATTTATAGAATTCTAGTGTAATTCAGATCTATCTCTTCAACAGGGATTCTGTTATCTGATTTGTATGTAATTATTTAACACAAATTAAAATGACTTAATTTAGTATTTTTACCTTTTTCAACAACAAACAAATAAATAAAAACTAAAAAAATATATATATATCCCAAGGGAGGGGTTCATTTCACCCCAGGGGTGCAAGATTTTCCTCTTTCATGACTGTCAATTTCATGCTACCAACTAACGTTTCTATTCATTTCTCTTAATAATATATTATAATACATTTTTATTAATGATATGTTAAATAGTAATACTATCTTAAACATGCTAAACTCATCTTGCCATATTAAATGCACACTGTTCTTAAGGGGGGGCATCTCCCCTGCATATGGAGATTATGGAGTTTTCCACTCACGTCGGTTATCTTTACTCTGTAGCGTTGGATAGTGATTTTTCGGGGGTCGTCCAAGAGTTCCCTCTCCTCCTCCAGTACCCAAGGCTACACTGTTGTTTCTCTCTCCCTCTTGAACTGGACTCGACTGGTGACGCAACATTTCCACAAGAGCCCTGACGGGGAAGGATGTAGGAATGATTAGTCAATAAAACACAATTTGAGAAAGATCAAACATCCTTTTCGATCAAGACTCATGAACTCTCACCTGGGCATGTTGAGTTCTCTGTTCCTAGGCTGCCGTGATGCCTTGTGGAACGCCACTTTAATGGCCACTGCCACCGCCACTGTAAACGAGATGACTCCGCCGATGACGTAGACCGTGTTGTTGCTTTGTTCAATGCGACTGAGGTCCGGGTGGGCAGGCGGTGGAGGTCTGGTCGCAGGGGGGGCCGTATTGGCCCACACAGGGGAATGGTAGTTGTGGCAGATGTTCTGGTCCAGCCTTCGAGAGCGGTCCGGACAACAAAACCGATAATGGCAGGTGCCGCAGCAGTAGATGAAGTCATCCTTGGAGCAGTTAAAGGTGAGGTCATACTGCCCCATGACATCATAATAGCCCCGACACACATCCACTTCCACCAGTTTGCGAGGAGGCGGAGCTACCTGCGCCGCTCCAAAAGGGGCCTTCAGTGCATCAGTCGTTACATTCTTTGGCAGCATTATCTGAGGCAGCGGCCTGAGGGGCATTTCTGCCGCTCCAGCTGGCTGCTTTGGCCGACGATTCATGGACTTCCCTCGCACACCCCCACCGTTTTTAGAAAGGGGGTACAGAAAGCCCCTACCCTGAGATCTGGGGTTGGGCGTCGGGGTAATGGTGATAGGCCCATTTGGTGTGTTTCTGGAGGGGCCCGGGACGCTCGCAGAGGAAGCGTTAAGTGGGACAGCGATTAGCAGGAAGAGAATGATGACACGCATTCGAGCTTCCAAGGTGGGCATCATCTTTACATGACTAACACTGCTATTTTCTCTCGCTGACTCAACCCCACCGCACAATGCCGAATTTTGTAAAAACAGCCTGATTGCGCTGTATGTAAAATATTCTTGTAGCAGCCCTCCGACGTATGAAATCTGAGTCTATATCAAAACAGTCTCGAAAGAAAAACCTGTTCTCGAAGTCTGTTAAAGTGTGCGTTGTGAACGGTCACACTCTGAGACGGCGTGAGAGAAAAAGAACTATTTTGATGTACTTTCAGCTTCAAGGTGAGTTACACAACACATATTCTCTCATCATGCGGCACTTCCGTCCAACATATAGCTGGAAAACCTGAACAATCTGGAAAACAATCCAAACGCTGACAATATTCAGAGCAGGCAACATACAATTGGCTATTTCATGTATAAACAGGAAATGAAAGACTATTTAACAAATTGTCAGTTTTGAATGTATTAACAAGGCAAATAATCCCTTTTGTGGCTTTCTTCAAAAACACGCATTTTCACATTTCCGCAGACAAACTTAATGGTTTCTCATTACTGTCCTTCTATTACTTCAGTATCTAGTGTTTTCAAGACACATGAAGGCAATTATGTTGTAGTACAACTGTGTACATTAAAAGTATTTAGGTTTAATTCCCCGTTTTGGCACTTATCAGAATTAAATATTCGTTTAAGAGAAAGGGGCAGCTGTAAACATCTTTAAAATGTAAACTAATGTTTTGCTTCTTGTCACAATTTTTATTTATTTATTTTTTTTTAATTTGGGCACTCCTTACATTCAGCAATGGCACTTAGTCTTTAAGCAGATTTCCCTGACCTGTAATGCTCCCTGAATGTTTACCATTATTAACTAGTATAAACAATTTCCATACACTTGGTGAAAAAAATAATAATAATAACCTCAGAAATGAATCTTGTTCTACTGCACTTGTTTACGTGTTAACAGGACTACTCCGATTGTTGAACTCCTTTGAAGGTTTGAGGGCAGAATGGTGAGGAATCATTTTGATTTTGTTCAGCATTTCATTCATGGCCTTTACATTACTGAACTAAAATGAATGTGTTTCCTCATTCAGCACGTGAAGAATTACCAAATGGATAATCCTGTGTGCAAATTTAAAATAGTTAAAAGAGATCAGATATGAATTGAGTCATCTGTCATGTTGGATATAAAATGTACACCCTAGCTACACCTATTTTAGGTGTGTATTGAGAATGTATAATAAACCGTTGACACAGACACACAAAAAAACGATGATGGTGGCAGAAAAGACGTAAAACGTTTTCAAGGCTGATTGTCTTCACAATAGAAATTTCCAAGGAGAGTGACTATATGTGTAAACCTTGCAGTCGCTTTCCAGTTTCTTAAGGTTCACGCAGCAGATTTGCTTTTAAGATAAGCCCAGTTTTCATTGAGACCGAGAAACGTTTGAAACGGTTTGTTGAAGCTCTTGGTGAAATGGTTTAAAATCCCATGGTGTGGACATGGCTGTTTCCTCACTATTTTTGCAGGGTTGATCTTGGAATCCACTGGCGGTTATCAAGTGTTCAGTTATCAAGCGATGTGCCTCTGAAAAGAAATCAACACACTGATGTTACATCCTACATGCGCGCGCACACACACACACACACACAGACATCTGTGAAAGTTTTTGAAAGATCATAGTTAGCTTGTCATCTGCATGGCAGCCTATTATTTTCACTGTGACACGTATGGCATGTGACAGGCAAATAAGGTATGCAGCAACTAATGCGATCAATATAGAATCCACAGAATTCAACACAAAAGACTTTTTTATGGGGTTAGATTGTATGTCTATACACATTCTCTACAATAAAAAAATGTGTTTATTCAAGGAGACCGTGAATTAACTACACTCTAAAAAATGCTGGGTTAAATACAACCCAGCGCTGGGTAAAATATGGACAAACCCAGCGACTGGGTTAAACATTTGAAAACAACCCAATTGCTGAGTTTGTCCATATTTAACCCAGCATTTTTTTTAGAGTGTAGCCAGCGCTTGTTCATAAGAAATATTAGTGAATGCAGATACGCATATCTGCAAATAAGCAAACATTCATTTTTTTCAAAGAAATTGCTGCACACAATCAAAATATTAAACTTTTAATATCCATCAAAGTTACTGAGAAGTGTGTGAAACAAATGTAAACAACCGCAAAATATGACAAGGAACATATTTACATTTAACATATGAACTCTTAAACAACATGCCCATTAATTGATTATCAAATAAGCATTGTATAGTCATGTATAACCACATATGATTTCCATTTGCAAAAAACTATAAGCAAAGCTCATTACAATAGCTAACTTGCTTTTGCCCTATCGGTAAAATCGACATGCATGCTCTGACATATTATCATATTACTTCTGATTCTTCAAATATTTAAAAAACAAAAATAAAACGTCTGAAATTTTATGTTTCTCCATGTAAAAATATTTATTATCTTAGTGAATTCGGTAACATTTTATTTTAGGGTCTCTTAACTAGTTGCTTATTAGCATGCATATTACTAGAATATTAATCATTTATTAGTACCAGTTAAGCAGATATTAATGCCTTATTCTACATCCCTAATCCTACCCAATACCTAAACTTAACAACTACCTTACTAACTATTAATAAGCAGCAAATTAGGAATTTATTGAGGTAAAAGTCATAGTTAATAGTGAATAAGTGTTCCCTATTCTAATTCTTCTTTGATGTCTTTATCTCTACCTGTTTGCTTTGATTTTTTTTTGTGTAAATTATTGTGTGTAATTTTTTTTCTGCAAAAATGACAATGATAGATAGATAGATAGATAGATAGATAGATAGATATTTCAGAACCACTGCAATCGGATCAGTCCAGATTCATGAATGAATCTTTCCTTGCGATTTGTGAACCAGTTTAAAAGGTTCTCAGAAGAATGATTCATTAGAATCGGACCTCATTACCATGTTTCAGAGCACAAGCAATTTCTTGAAATACATTGTTGAAATAACATTGAACAGCGTGTTTTCTGAAGTGTGGTGAAGTAAAATATAAGATATTACGCACTGAAATATAAGGAAGTAAATATTAAGTAATACTTGAAAAACACTTAACTACAGTAATACTGTGAATAAATATACAGTACATTTAGCATTTATATATTGATTTATTATTTACATTTAATATGTATCCATTAAATCTGTCCTTAAACCTAAATCTAACATTTGTACTAAGTATGTGCAGTACAGCTGCAGATTCCAGCTCATGACGTTGAAAAGAAGGGCTGATGTGATGACCGTTTGTCTAATGTGTTACAACAAGTCACTATGAATCAGAAGCATTGAGAGAAGTGAATAGTAGCAATGATCTGAACAAATAGTGATCAGTCCTTTTCAAAGAGCATAGCATGATGCATGACACGAAGGAGGGGGTAAAGCAAGAGAGAGAGAGAGAGAGAGAGATGCTGCTTTCCTGACACAGTAGGTCTGTGTGTCAGAATGTTTGTGAGGAAGTGAAAGAGTCAGTGTTGTGCTAAAGTTATTCTGTAATCAAAACCTATATGCTTTATTTTTCACAATTGTAGGGGCCCATGGAAAACCGTCGAGCAGATAAAAGAAGGTTGGGTAAAGTACGAAAGAAAAGCGAGATAAATGCAGGGTAGAGATTTAAATATGAGCACAGCATAGCAGAAGTGCACAGAGCCAGAGGTACGACAGAGGAGAGGTGCTTTGTGTGTTTGTGTGTGTGTGTGTGTATGTGGGAGTGCAGTGTGTGGGTGGAAGAGAATGGAGAGCGTTCAGTGACACCACTTACTAACACACATACGCACACAGTGTACACAATACACAACACCGGGAACATACAGTGCTAACACCAAACGTAGAGACTGCAACACATGCAGACAGTATGCTGGCTCACAAAATGCACATTTTTACAGGTATAAAAAATGCGTATAGTCCTCCGAAAGAGTGAGTATACAAAATCTGTCGTCGCAGATCAACAAGTTAATGGCATAAGGGACAACAAAACAGCACGTCTTTGATGTAATGAGGCACAGATACCACTAAGGAAAACTGCACAGAGAGGAGCCACACAAAAACCTGCAGGAAATACAGCGGTGGCCAAGAAAATAATACTTGTGTCTCTGCTGCAGTCTGCGATCTCATCTGAGGTATAGCGGCTATACATCACGTCTACAGTGGCGTCGTGGCATCAAGCTAGTTCTGTACATCAGCTAAAGTAGTGAACTATGGAATATTGACTGATTTTAGAAATGAAAAAATATATACTTTTAAATACTTAGGATTAGAAATACAATGAAAACAGCTCACAAAAATACAAAATTTAAAAAAAATAATTTAAATGCTAAATAAATATAAAAATATGGGCTAATTATTCTTTGAAATATTCTGAAAGTCATGACCATAATAAGAAAAACATAAATGTGTACAGTGTTAAGAAGACACACTGTAAAAAAGAAAGAAAGATATTTTAAGTTGTAAATAAAGCATTATTTATTTGAGTATGTTTTACAAGAAAATACTAGGAAGAAAATGCAGATGTATTTTGAAATTATACAGGCACAGGAATACACAGAAAATATCGGTAGGCTCATATTTACAAAAGTATGAAAAAAAAAACTCTTAAATTATTTAAATGTAATATAAAAATATTAGCTAAATGTTCTCTGAAATATTTTTATAAGTAATGCACATAATATTAACACCATAAATCTGGGAACAAGCACTGCTTGTTTTAAAGTTCAAGCAAATAATTTATAAAATTATATTATATTGTATTATTATAGTATATTATATTATATACACTATAAATGTTTTTTGAAGTTGTAAATAAAACAATGATCGAGTATGTTTTCAAAGAATATACTATTAATATTATATATTGATTCAATAATATAAACAATTATATATTTTTTCTACTTCAAAATTTCACATTTAATTCAATGTGTTACTTGCCATTTCTTTATAATTGTTTATTAAATTTATAGGCAGTTTCTGAGAGAAAACTGTTTTTCAGTGTATTATATTATATTATATTTATTAAGATGCAATAAAGATGTGTGGCAAATGTTTAAAATTGCCATGACTGAATTTGATTATATATTCCACAATAAAAGTAATGATTGAAATATTATACAACATTTTGATATATTACAAAAGAATTATTTGAATGGTCAGGCTAGATTCACTTGTTTATGTAATGCTGGGAACTTGATGAATGCTTCAAAATGACTTCAACACTGCTGCTAATAATGCTTTCATAATTAGCAGAACATAACCTGCTTGTGGTTTTGCCCCCATTTTGTGCATAATTAATATGGAAGCATTAAATAGCCAAAGTGCTTTTAGAAAGGACTTTGCATTGCCAGATGCAATTACGGATTTTGCACATACAGCGCAACAAGCGACCTACGTAGGAAGAATGTTTTTCCTTTTTTCGCCATTGTATTTTGCACACACCTGTGAGAAGTTCGGCTGCTAGCACTAAGCAGCAAGAGAAGACATTTTAGACATGGAACGCCGATCTGAACAGGTGTGGCGTTGAGTGATTCATGTGGGCCATTTACAGTTTCCACAGGAGCGAGCCTAAGAAGAGCCCATAACATTAAAAACAGTAACCTCTCATTTGCATATCTATAATAAAGCGTAGGCCATTTCGACACCTTCTCGTCTATGTGAAACAGTATGCGCCTCTACAAACTGGATTAGCTTTTCCTGAACACGGCACCCAATCAGCAAGGCACTGTGGGCGACTTCTAAGAGATGTGACACTGAAGATGTGGCGCATTCACAAACACTTTCTAGAACGTGAGTTCACAGAGGAATCACGGCCGATTCATCCGCTTTTAATCTGATTTTAGGAAATCGTGCTATTCTCCCTCTATTTCATTGTATTTCTGTTGCAAAACATGTCTGTTTTGGATGTTCTCTCGACTTCTCTTTATCTCCCTCCCTCCATTTCCCTCTCTCTCTCTCTTTCTCTCTGTGATATTCAGTGCGTGGGTTGAGGCAGCTCACTCTCTCTCAGAATAGCACTGCAGTAGTTCAGACTTGTATAGAAGGAGAGAAGGAGAAAGAGA
>JAFVLL020029291.1:86841-125379 GCA_021397915.2 Tor tambroides | reverse complement strand
AAATTATGTGCCATTTTCTATATAAAGTAATACAAAATAACTCATTTCATGTTGTTTTCATTTATTACAGTGTTTGTTAAATGCACTGCATGGAAGGAGGTTGAACCACTAGATGCTTTTATAGCCCTATGTATATGATTTGAAGTGTTCATATGGCAGTCATTTGGCCTTTTCTAATAAGTAAAAAATAAATAAAATCTTCAGTCTAAAATGACCAAAGACAACCATAGAGTTTTAAAGATTACAAATAATGAACAAATAATTGGTACACACAAAAAGGTTATTTAAGGATTTTCATCAAAATGAACTTAATGAGCTGTTTTTGTACTGATGTAACCAAGCCCACTTCTTTGCCTCTTCAATTGCATTTACATTTAGTCATTTAGCAGACACTTTTATCCAAAGCGACTTACAAATGAGGACATTAGAAGCAATCAAAACCAACAAAAGAGCAACAACATGCAAGTGCTATGACAAGCCTTGATTAGCCTAATGCAGTACACGTAGAAAGGTTCTTTTTTTTTTAATAAGAAACAAGTAGATAGAATAGAAAAAAAGAAAGCTAGTGTTAGTTTTACAAGAAAAGCTAGCAGTTAGAGAATAAATATGCAATTGATAGAGGATCAAATGTGTTTTTTGTTTTTGTTTTTTTTTAATAAAAAAGAAGATGGATAGATAAAATAAAATTAGAATAGAAAGTGCTAGAGTTAGAGGGTGTGTTTTTAGCCGTTTCTTGAAGATGGGTAAGGATTCAGCTGCTCGGATTGAGTTGGGCAGGTCATTCCACCAGATGGGAACAGTTAATGAGAAAGTCCGTGAAAGTAATTTTCTGCCTCTTTGGGATGGCACAATAATGCGTCGTTCACTTGCAGAATTACCTTTCAGTGAATGCAAAAACAGCTTTTCACTACCTAATTAGTTCCAGATAGATCAAGTACTATCCAACATTATATTTATTATGCTGATTCACTTAATAAAATGCAACTCTTCATGTTACTTTAAAATACAACGCTTAAACTCAACCTGTACTATGGTGTCATAGACTTGAATGATAAATTAAATCAAGCGGCTTGTGAAGGTGAAGTTACCTGTTACATTTCTTAGCATTTGGATGTACCATTTCCACCCGATGGATGGCAAAATAGGTGAAAATATTGAGTTGGTTTAAATTCTAGGTAAGAAGCAGAACCTAGAAACCAGAATATCAGACGTGGGCCAGTAAGAAACCACCCAGAACCCTCAAAGCAACCCACTGGAAAACAGTGTAGACTGCTATATTTTTAATTTGCCATATTTGTTATTCCCATGCACCATGTTTGAGAAAGTGTACTTTGTACCGCAAGTTCACACACGTCTCGTTTGAAATCCATTTAATTTAACTGGTTTTTGTACATGTACATTCATATTAAAAGTCAGTGCTATAACTGTGATCTCTATCGTCTCATTATAGATCCCAAATGTCTGCTTATCACCTTGCGAAAGCTCATTAGAAAACACGTTTCCCCTATCTGCCTGACCTTAAGGTTCAAAGTGTGTCAACACCTGCTAAGGCTTATTTGTCAGCATCTGTGATGGCTTTTAGAAACGCTGACATTTATTCCCCTGCCTGATGTTTGATATTTCATTTAAAGAGGTGTTATCGTTTGGAGATGTTCTTCGACCCAGATCTTAACTCTTGTTCTAAGGCAAATGTTTGCCATTTTGACTCTCATTTGCCATGTTAATAAAGATAGGAATACTTAATGAACCTGATTAATACTCATGGATGTGTGCTTAAATCAGAGAAATATTTACATTTATGCTGATTGGTTAAATTAATCATAGTTAATTACATGTATCAGACCTTGCTGAGAAAAGCCGCTAAATGAAGTTTTAAACAGTGCTATTTTTTTAATTGTTGGTTTGGTATTGTTGGTCATTCAGTCAGCTTTATTATGTAATTTTTTGTACAGGTCAGGTACTATTAAATGTATATTCAGCAAGTATACAATTTATAATGTTACAAACAATTTCTATTTCAAATAAATGCTAAAAAAAAATCTATTCATCAAAGAATCCTGAAAAAATTAGCAGTTTCCAAAAAAAAACATATAATAAACATCAGCAATAATAATAAGAAGAAATGTTTCTTGAGCAAAATATTTGACACTGAAGACTGGAGTAATGGCTGCTGAAAATTCAGCTTTTCCATCACAGGAATAAATGATCTTAAAATAGAAAACATTTAATTGCTATGGTTATTATATTATATTGCAGCATTACTGTTGTTGCTGTATTTTTGGAGATCACTTTTTTCAAAAACATTAGAAAAAAGTGTGAATGTGTAAGCTAATTTATGTTTTATTTAAAATGCATTCAGTTAAAATACTAGATAATACCCAAAAAGTCACTGTAAAGGCTGCAGTCAGGCATGCATTTCTTTTGGCGACCCACTTTTCTGCTGATTAGTGGCTTAATTAAAGAATGAGTAATGCTTCAAAAATGAATAATCTGAAAACTATTCCTGTTCCCTCACCAAAAGCCATTTTGGTACATACTAGTGTGTCTTTTCACACAACCCTACGACTGCTCTCAGATTCATCTGTAAATCGGTTTGAGGGCTGAAAGTGCTTGATGACTGTTTCAGTCAGGGATAAATGTCTACCATTCTGTCCATTCTGTTTTCTTTAGAAAGCTTTAACTGTCCCTGTCTCACCAGGGTAATTGATATAGCCCCCATTACTCTATATTTTTCTTTGATTGCCTCTTTTCTTGTTCTCTTTGTCTCATATATCTTCTCTTTGCCCATCCTGTCTTGTTCTTTACTGTCATATCTCACTGTGTTTCTTACAGGCAGTGGCTCCTCTCAGAGAGAAGATACGGGAACTTGAGCTTAGGTATGTTTTGATTTGACACCCAAAAATACCTACATTATGCAAGCTTCATGTCTCGCTGCGCTTCGTATCACGCCATGGCCTTTTAGAGATAATGAAATAATTTCATATAATACAGTTATTTCAAAACACATTTAGTGCATTTCTGTTTTGTTTGATTTATTTTTTTACTTGATATACCTGCTGCTTTTGATTGTGGCCACACTTGATAAACATGTCGTGCAGTAGTAAGGAAAAAAGCTCTGATATAAGCAAGTAATCATTTGAGTAGGATAGAAATGTTTTGAGCACAGATTTCTCAATCTGAAATTGCACTGTGAGCACTCGTAAAGTGGCATGTGCTGATTTGGAGAAGCATAAGCAGGACTGAATGCATGAAGAAATGAAGCGGATGAATTGAAGCATAATGTGCACCAAGCTTTGACTGACGTGGAAAAAATGGGGTCAAAATTGCTCCACAATCTCTCCTCAGTCCCTCTTTTTTTTGATGAGATGTGAAGCCTCTGCAGATTGTAACGGTCTCTTTTTCTTCACTTTGCTGCATCTCAAACAGGCCTAAAGGAGATTCCTTGATGCTCAGTGTAAATTACCTGTGTTAGAGGATTCATCAAACAAGCTGAAGTGTCAAGTCATCTTGTTAAAGCTTAATCAGTTTATCCAAAATAACAAAAACAGAGCTTGGATAGACTTTTTTCTCTTTTTAAGGTACTAGCAGCATTATCAGCATGGGCTGTGCTCCTAAAATACTATTTTTACTGCTTCTGTGGGAAAACAAGTGTGGGAGGAAAGATTTATGATTTTCTTTCTCCAGTAAAGCAGTGACAACTTTATATCCCTCATTTTTTTCCTTCTACTTGTTCGTGCTGTTCGTTCTGGCATCGCTCAACAAAAACGTCAATTCCTGATAACCTGAACTAAAGAGTGAACATTTGGATAGAGAGCACTCTGCAGTTAAGTTCAAAGTGACGCTTGTTTGAACACAACAGATAGCACTAATGAATACAATGCTGCTCTACATGCAAGATCTTATACAAGTATAGCAGTCAGCAACAAAATCTACAGACATGAAATCAAGTTTATGGAAAATAGTAAATGAAAACTGATCCTATTAAAAATTCTTATTTTATAAATGCAGCTTTTCAGAATACCAATGGTACACATTTTTCGGAGGGGCGAATTGGTGTTTGTTCTTATAAAACTTATTATGAGGCTTCACTGGAATGCATACAGAACCCATGCTATCAGGGTTATCTAAAGAAAAGTGTCCTCTTTGGGACCAGTTCAACAGTTGAAATTATCAGTGATAAAGTTATCAGTTAAGTCAGGGGACTAGGAGAGTAGGGTTATCTGTATCTACAAATCCATTTGTCAGTATTGAGTATCTCGGAACTGAGACACTCAAGAATAATTGGATGAGAAAATCACAAGCACAGAAACATCCCCCTGGATTCTTGAAACGTTATTGAGTTTCTGCATTCAGATACTGACATATTTGAGCCTGACAAGTGGATTTGTGTTGAAATATTTTGAAAGAGAAGCAAGGAAAATGTAATGTGCTTAAAATCCAGTTCTGAAGAATATTTGTCATTAGCATTGATTTCTTTGCGCTTATGTCTCTGTATAGTGTACTTTGGGCATTAGGGATGTGCATCTCCATGACTGAGGCCAGTGCAATACACATCTCGAAGCATATGCAGTGCGATCCCATTTTGATTCGATTCAACTCAGACAGACAGCAAATCATAAATCAGTCAAATTAAATGATTGGTCACTTTCTAAATAATAAAAGTATAGAGCGTCTACTAATAATTATATGTAAATAAATCAGTTTTCATCCATGCAAATATGTTAGAAACGATGCATCATGATACAAATGTCAACCTGTATCCAATGCACACTTTTTTAAATCAATGCATCACATCGCTAACTTTTATACCGATGCGCCGACGAGAATCGGTGAATCTTACCATCCCTAGTGGACATATAAAAGAAAACTAGTCTTGATATGTGCTTAATTACAATATTCTTTCATTTTACAGTTTTACCCAGAAGTACCCGCCTGTGAAATTCTTATCCGAGAAGGACCGAAAGAGGATTTTGGTGAGAAGATCTTTTCAGTTTCTAAAACTATAGCTTCAGTAATACATGTACATCTTTCTGTCATATATACATAGCATCCCTTGCTCCTCGCTGAATTAATGTTGGGCATCATAGTTTATTGACGTTTCATTGTTTATTTTCCACCGTTTGACAGATTAGATTTCTTCCTTCAACTGAAATGTTATTAAATAAAATCTCCTGCATTTATAAGTTTACAGTGACAGATTGAAGCATAACCAATTTGACAGATGTGTCACAGTGAAGTAACTATAGTTATTTCAGAGGGCGTTTTTCAGTAGGCTGTGTTGCACCCAGATGATTGAGACTGGAAGTACGTAGAAGCAATAAGGAAACAAGAAACAGCAGGGAGTAGAAACAGTGCTCTATTCTTCTGGTTACTCACCGTGCTGATTTAACCACATGTTGTTATTCATCTCATGTGACTGCAGCTTTATTAAAATGTTTCTCAAACTTAAGTAAATAAGAAGTCATTTATGACTCTATGTACTTCAATAATCTTGGCATGTGACTGATATACAGTCGTTCCTCTGGTAGATCACCGGTGGGGCAGGATTCGTGGGCTCGCACCTCACTGATAAGCTGATGATGGATGGTCATGAAGTGACAGTGGTGGATAATTTCTTCACTGGCCGCAAGCGCAATGTAGAGCACTGGATTGGCCATGAGAACTTCGAGCTGATCAACCATGATGTGGTGGAGCCTCTCTATATTGAAGGTGGGCACATTCACATGATTCATCGCTTAGCGAGGTATCTCGCCACAAAACAGAAGGTATCTGTTTTGTCTGATATCCAAAACTAGCCACACAATTTAAACCTCCTTTATCTGCACAAAATGCCACAAAGATACAAATATACATAGATACATAGTGAGTTAAAGGGATAGTTCACCCAGAATCTTCGGAACATAAATGAAGATATTTTTGATGAAATCTGAGAGCTTTCAATTTTTTGAATAAAGTCGTTATTTTTGTTTTCTTTGCACTCAAAAAGTATTCTCGTAGCTTCATAAAATTAAGGTTGAACCACTGATGTCACATGGACTATTTTAATGATGTCCTTACCTTTCTGGGCCTTGAACATAGTTGTGTAGATGGTAGTTGTGTTGCTGTCTATGTAGGGTCAAAAAGCTCTCGGATTTCATTAAAAACATCTTCATTTGTGTTCTAAAGATGAACGAAGGTCTTACAGGTTTGGAACGATGTGAGGGTGAGTAATTAATAACAGAATTTTCATTTTTAGGTGAACTATTCCTTTAAAATATTAATAAAAACTGTAAGAAATCTCTTTATTTCTGTGCACTTGTCAGGGCTGATTTATTCTCGACTTGTCTGCAAGTTCACTTGGGTGCCTGCGGAAAATATGACGTCATCGCGATGTTGGCGGAAGTTCGCTTTGAGTGCATGCGACTTCATTTCGGCATTTTTTGTAACTTTCCGCATAGCTCCGCTTCCGAAGATGCACGACTTCAAGGCGACACTGGCCGAACAGGCATGTCTTTACCGACATCTTTATGAATTGGAGGAAACTTTATGTTAAGATTAAACTCCATCAGGTGCGATTTGACGCTTTGATGGAAAACAATTAATAGTTTTTTGCATAGTTTGTCCAAGGCTTTTTAATTGAAGTACGTTTTATTTTTTATTGCATAAAAATAGAAATAGAATTCATTTATATGCTATTTATACACTATTTGCTTAAAGTTGTCTTGTGTTTGATGCGAAATAAACTCAAAATCTTAAGATTATTTTAATCAGTTTGTACATAAAAGAAATTATTAATTCATCATCTCATTCATCGCGCGAGAAGTCTTGTACCGGCAAATGACGACTTCTCGCCAGTGATTCCCGATGGTTTTGGAGGACAATTACTCCTCGTCGCCCACTGTTGTTTCAAAGAATAGTACAACGGCGAACGCGACAAGTATAAAAGCCTCATCCGTTTGGGGAGGTGTGCGCGCAGTCAGCGGAGGCTCACGCTGTAGAGCCAGGCAAAAGTATAAATCCCCCTTCACTCACCAACAGTTATGTCTGTTTGTATCTGTGAAATACATTTGCTGATTGCAAGGTCCTTCTATTTAGGGTGGGATGGTTCAAACAGGCATTGAAAAGACTTTTAGAGAAAGACGAAATGATTTAGATTCAGTTTACTTTTTAAGATCCTAAAGTTTTGAAAGTTCAAGAGGTGGGGATGGACAGAAACATCCGGCATTGAAGGAAGGCGGCTTTGGTAAATTTAATCTGGTTTGAGGACAGTCACTGTCTAAGACCCAACAGTGAGTGGTTGAGTGAAGTGATAAAGTGCTTAGAGGAGTTTCAGGTCATTATTTTGGCCCAGGTGTGAGACTTTTTGCCCCTCTTTGTCAGGAATCACACCACTCCCACCACTCCTGCTAATAAAAACAGGAGAAGTGAGAGGGCATCTAGTTAAAAACAATGTCAGCTATCTTTGTAATGGAAAATCTCAGCAGCTGGCATCAACCCCTGATGAGTACAGGGTGATGCACTGTGACATTAGCCACATTCACACAAGGAACCTGTTAAATTAGTCAAATGTCAGAATTTTTCACAAATTCACAAAGACTTTCTTTTTTTCGTATCACAAATCAGCAAAAATGTGCCAGTTTCTCATTATTTTTGTCTTGTTTTCCACTACACATATATTAACATCCATAAAGATACATTTATTTAAGATGCAAAATGAAGATATAAAGTCTTGTTTTCTGAGAAATTAAACAAAATTAAGTGAGTCAGAAAAATGTACGTCTTCCCTTTGATTTTTGTTCGTTTTTCTGACTGCATTGACAGATATTTGTTCTTATTTTAATCAGTCACATTTTATCAATTTTATCAATTGATAAAATTTTATCAATTTCTATCTATCAATTTCATTTTATCAATTTCTCACAAAACACGACTTCTTATCTTGCAACATTTTGCTTCTCAAGTAAATGTTTCTAGATTAGGAATGTTTCTACGTTTCCTGGAAAACAAGAGTAATACTGAGGAAGAACAGAGCTTTTTGCAATGTTTTCAGAAGGTACAATAAAAGTTATTTTCATATTCTAGTAGTTGGAAGCAGAGATATTGAAGCAGTAAGCTATTTTTTGTAAATGTAATTAAAAAGTAATGGAGATCTGTTGGAAGTGTTACTAATACAGCTCATTGTGGGCCCACAGACATTTACATTTAGAGACTTTTACACCTTCCATTCATTCCTTGAATTCTTTACTTGGTCTTTAAAAAAAGGCTTGAAAATTTCTTAAACTGTACCTTAATAAAGTCTTCAGAAAACCTAGTAATGTCATTTGCTGGAAATGACATTTTAACAGCTGCATCATTCAGCATTTGTCCAATTTGACAACATTACAGTAGATAATCATCATTTTCAACTTCCACAGTACAGGCCTAAAACAAAATGGCATGGAGTAACTTGGCCAACACAATCTCATGATTAAAAGTAACTTTTTTTCTTACAATGTGTACGGTTTTTAGGGGAAAAAAAAAAAAAAAGTACACATGAAGCTCCACTCTGAAACCCAACCTTGAACCTAACCATCAGTGGGGCATAAACAGATGGTATAAAAACATACAAAAGGGATACCAATTTGTCAAAACAAAACAGCTATTAAGAGTTTTTGAACATTTTGACTGCAGACTTCTGACATCACAGCGTTTTAACCTTGCACATGCTCAAACCATTAATCTTACCGCTTTTCTGAACTTCTCTGGCAGTGATACAATTTCATAAGCTGGCTCAGCGGGCCCAGTACACACACGACCTCTAAACTGGAAAAATACTCTTTTGGTGGTGTAAGCTAAAGCACTTTTGTTTTCTGACAAATATTTTTATTTTGGGTTGTAGTGTGTGGCATCACATATAACCAGAACGGTAACATACAGTAAAATGTTATTGTTATGATAACAGTGGTAACATGGCAAACTAAACATCTAGTGTAGTTTTTGTTACTGTGTTGCCTTTTTACACAAACTGAAAACCGTCACGGTTGACATTTAAACTAAGAAATTGAACATGTTTATATTCTTGTTCTTTTATTTTCTTTATTTTTAAGACAGATTTTATATACACTATATACAAATTTTATATGCACTTTGTATATAGTCTCAGCCTTAGACAGTATGCCTGTGTATCATGTATCACGTTCATGAGAGTACCACAACGCATGCACAACCCTATCCTCAGCTAAGGCTGTTTGGGTAGACCATGGGGCCAGAATTCATAAAACATTTTTAATGAAATTGTGTTGTTCTTAACTGCTATGCTTCTACATTTCTGCCTTAAGAATGAAATTATTTTGTATGAATTTTTGTAAGAATGTTCTTACAAATTGTACATTATAAATAAGTTATGATAGACTTAAATCCCCAAATGTAAGAGGCTAAAGGAACTTATTGCATGGGTTTTCATAGAGTCGATAAGCTAGTTGTCAAAAAGAAATGTCGTGCAGTAAGATAATTTGGAAACTTAACTATTAATTTTTTTAAGAACTGAACATTCTTACAAAATTCTTTAGAATCTAAGAAACTTCTTTTTTTTTTTTTTTTTGGAAATCTTTTTTTTCTCATTAAACACATTTTTATACAAATTTAAGTTAATTTCAGCAAAGCAAAAGAGATTTAAAGCTCATTTGAATTTTCATTGTCTCATTTATTTTAATATACAAGGAAATGACTCTTTGTTTATGATATATTAAGCATGCAAGCTATGCTTTAAAGCATATTACAGTAGGCAAAAACATTAATATGGTACACACATTATGAAAGGGCAGGCAATGGCAGCACTCAATGTCATACAGTGTGTAACAGGGTTTCTGCTTCATCTCTCTATATCTACCAATGAGTCCTTGGCCTGAAAAAGTTTGAAGACTCCTGGGGTGGACCTTAAAGGATTCTTGCTCTGCTCCTCCATGCCAGCTAAAGCATAGCACCAGCATGTCTCCACACTTTGATTTTTCATTCCTATTCAACCTCAGTCAGCAACTCTTTGGACTCATTTCTTTCCTCAGCCCTCTTTAACTGATCCCTGCCTATCACTGCATCTATGCTGGGCAGGGTGAAATAGAACTCGTCTGTTTATTGTGTTTGTTCTGCATCCATTAGATTGACTCACCTATGCTTTGTCTGTCTGAGTCACATCCTCCCTTTACTAATATTCATCTTTCTGCACATCAGACTAAATATAGATAGAGCATTGAATAATGGTCATGAGAATGGCAGATATTGTCGATCACGACCTTTCTGCCATGTATGTGTCTGTGCAAAATAATGATGCATTTTCATGCTGTTTGAGTTGCATTAAGCCTTCATATATCATTGGCATTGGTCTGTGGATGAATGCCAGTTGCATTTGAGTGCTCAGAAGTTTCTCTTTGAAGAGCACAGCATTTGAACAACTTTGGTGATCAATTATAGATTCAGGGAATGGTTAAGTTCTTGCATTAACTGTCTTTAGATGTAATACCCCCAAAACAATCATTTGCATTAACAAAACTGCTCATTTGGTTGGGCATATGAATGGGCAGATGGTTAGCATCCATTTAGGCTTTTGTTTTGGATTTGCTTCAGGCCTAAATCAGTATCTGTAATCATTGTGCAGTTGGACGGTGTTTATATTGGTATAAATGGAAGTGTTTGATTTTTTTCTGTCCAATCTGTCCTCTTAGCAAGAGGATTGGTGCTGACTGGAAAACGGCTCAATACGGTTCCCCTCTCACTTTTCCTTTTCTGTTTTTTTTTGTACCCCAGTTGACCAGATATATCATTTGGCCTCGCCTGCATCGCCACCCAACTACATGTATAACCCTATCAAGACACTGAAGACTAATACTATTGGTACTCTCAACATGCTAGGTAAGTGTCACTACAAAATTAAAAGTCTGTCAGAGATTTCTGTCCCTCCATTGAAAATCTGTTCCACTAAAACTATGATGCTTTAGAAAGTTTAGGATCCATATGATACATAATCCATATGAAACTGAGCTTTTTAATCCAAGTCTTCTAAAGAGACATGATTACTTTACATGAGGAGCAGATTTAATTTAGGCGTCTATTCACATATAAACATTGATCAATGCACATACATAGAGCACATCAAATATGGTAAACAATGGCTCAACTGTACTTGCTTGATGCACATGAATAAGCCTCATTGGTTCTTGTGCTTCAAGCAAGCACAGTTGTTAGTTAGTTAAACTTTATTGTCCGTTCTGCTTGTCACAGAGCGGAAATTTGTCTTTGACACTGGTGACATGGATACATACACATTAATACTTAAAAAACACATCACACATTAACAACACAACGTAAAATTACACATCTTTGGGCAACTGACTCGGGAAAATATAAATATTATATATATATAATATATAAATAAAATATATATTCCATTAAATCCATTAAACACTGTACAACCAACCACTCTCTTGCATGTCCTTAATAATCCGTTGTCCTTCAAACAATAATCAAACAATAAACAACTGCCATTGGGACAAATGATTTTTTATAAACATTTCTTCTGGCCAGAGGAGTTTTAAGCCTATGCCCTGATGGAAGCATTTCAAAAGTAGAGTGGAGGGGATGAGTATGATCTTTAAAAATCCCAATTGCTGTTTTTTCCATAAAACAATCAAATAAGACCTGAAGTGAATGTTGTTCATAGCCAGTAATCTTATTTGCCTGATTAATTATTTGTGAGAGTTTGTTCTTCTGTTTAACTGTTATATTACCGTACCATGAGACAATATTATATGTAAGAATGCTCTCAATCATTGACCTGTATACCATAGTTAGAGTCTGTGTACTGACATTAAAGCTCCTTAATTTCCTAAGAAGACCAAGGTGCTGCCTTGCCTTCTTATAGACAGACTCTACATTACTTTCAAAGTTGAGTTTATCGTCAATAATTGTTCCTAGATATTTAAAATTCGAAACCTGCTCTACAGTTTTTCCTTTTATAATAACTGGTTTATATGGGTTGTATATACTATTCTTGTTTGACTCCTCAAGCATAGCTCTTTTGTTTTTCTGATATAAAGATGTAAATAACCACTATCAAGCCAACCAATAATTGATATACTCAAAATATAAAGGGCTATTCATTTTTTCCTGACAGGAAACTAGTGCCATATCATCAGCATACTTTATGATGGAGAAATTATCATCATCACACTGCAGTTCATTGGTGTATACAGAGAATAATATTGGGGATAATACACATCCCTGGGGTACTCCAGTATTTAAAACCAAGCAATCAGACATGACATTATTAATACAAACGCGCTGTGGTCGTTTTTTTTTTTAAATTCCTTGATCCATAAAATCAACCAACACCTAAATTGTGAAGACGCTTTAAAAGAATGTTAGGATGGACAGTATTAAAAGCAGACGAGAAATCCATGAAAAGTATTCTGACATACATATTTGACTTATCTAAATGATGATGAACTTTATTCAAAAGAGTAAGAGAGGCATCCACAGTGCTCCGATTTGCCCGGTAGGCAAACTGCAGGGGATCGATAAACCTCTCAATTTGGAATGACAATTCCTTACACACTATGCGTTCCATACATTTGCAAAGAACTGATGTGAGCGCAATAGGACGAAAGTCACTTAACAATTTTGCATGAGGTATTTTAGGTACCGGGATAACTATAGAATTCTTCCAGGCCAATGGTACAAAGCCATTGTCTAAAAAGATTTGAAACATCTTTGTACACACATATACCAGTTGTTCTGCGCATTCTTTCAAAACTTTCCCCTTCAAGCCATCTGGGCCAGATGCCTTGTGTGATTTAACTTTACGAAGCACTGTGACAACCTCTCTTTCCTGTATGGTCATGGTCTGTGATTGAATCTCAGGCATTGCTGCATTACTAACAGTAGACTCATTTAAATGATCAAATCTTGAATAAAAAAATATTAAGATCATTTGCAAAACCATAAGATTCCTCACATTGTTCTTTCCTTTTGTCTACCCATTAATGTATTCAAGCCCTTCCAAGCCTCTCTTATATTTCCTGTTTTGAATTTCTCCTCAACATCCTCTTTATATTCCCTCTGTGCATCTTTTATCTTACATTTAACTACTTTATTTAAATCCTTTACCTTCTGCTGATCATTCTGCAAGAAAGCAATTTTCTTCATATTTAAATGTTTTAAATCTTTGTTTATCCATGGCTTATTATTTGGATAAATTGTAACATTCTTGGTTTGAACAACAGAATTTACACAGAATTTGAGCTTCCGTAAAATTTGTTAATCATATATAAAGTGATTTGTGTCTCTTCAGAAATCTTGAATTAAACCAGCTGATTTATATGTATAACTTTTAGCATGTTATTATGAACCTTTTGAAATATGCAAGTTTTGGTTGAATGTCATTAGAGGTTTCGAGTTCAAGACCAGTAGGTTTTATTCATTGTCCATACGAGACAGAATCTAAAGAAAAAAAATCTATATTTAAACTAACAAGGCTTCCCAGTACTGTTTACCAGGCAACATTCTGTAAATCAGACTATGGCTTTGGTGATAGAATTTTTAGAGTAAAGAGAGAAAATTGCAGCAGGTATACAAACCATTTAGTTCAATTTGATGTTCTGCCTGTCCATTTTGGAAAGGTTAGCGTCTTTTCAATCATCCACATTGCACTTCCTTTTCAGTCTTCAATCAGATGTCCACTCTCTGTAAATACAGCAGTAAAAGACCAAATGCTTTTTTCTTTCTTTTTTTTTTTTTTGGTGATAGTTTTCTGAGTTGTCATTTCTGTGTTGACATGAAATGATGTGTTTTCCGTCTCATGCTTGCAATTATATATAATTGCTTGTGCATGTTATTGCCAGGTCCATATGGAATCTGTTCCACAGAATTTCAACGGCTGTCATTCTTAAAAGGCTTATGTGTTTAATTAAATATTTTGAATTTTCTTTCAGCTGCCAGTTAAAGCGCAGTTGGGATTGGTGAAAGTAGGAAAGAAACAGATTACAGGCTCTTGAGACACAGGGTGTTTATTTTAAACTTGACATTCCATATTAAAAAACTGACCAGCCACAGTTTAAAAATATATGGTCAAGACAACCTGGAGGAATAAAGCAGTGCACACCTATTAAGCAACCCATGCTCAATGGAAATAAGTTACTTTGGCTTCATTTTATGTGAAAAAAAAAAATGTATACCTATTAAAAAATACCTGTAAAAATGTTTACCTGTAATATATATATATACCTGTGCATACATTTAACTGCAGTTTCCAGCTGCAACATTTGTTCCTTTTTCACACAGATTATTACAGGGATATATATATTTTTTTTAAATTTAAAGACTTTTTGTTTGCACAGTTCCTTGCACAATACAATGTTATGATCTAAAAACACTTTAGTGTGTGACTTGTAAACTAATACATTTTGATGTTTGCATCAGTAATCAGCTCCATATGTGTGGATTTTCTGATGTAGTAAACTTGCTCAGTAACTCACCTAGTAGAGCACTGCACTCCTTGAATACAAGTCCCAAGAAACACAAGTCACGTAAAAGCAAGTTAAAATGGCATGGTTGCTTCTGCAAATGTGTTTTTATCTCAGGTTTGTTTTTCCTCACACTAATCGGTTAGGTTTAGTGTAGGTGGTACTTTATTTTCAAATGCGAAAGAGCATTAACCTTTTAGAACCACTTTCCTGACATTTCATTTCCAGACTGCTGTGAGTGTGAGTGTGAGTGTGTGTGTGTGTGTGTGTGTGTGTGTGTGTGTCATGGAAACAACCTCAAATCAAATCTCAATGCATCAGTGTGCAGATAATCATTAATATTGTACATCCTGCGCATGTTCTGTTGTAATAGCGTGCTATCAACTTATTTCAGTCAAAACATTTAATGAAAATAATGAGAATTTAGCACTTAAGCACAAACATTAAACATTGTGAATAGTGGATTGTTGCACATATTTTTTCTTTGACTGATATTCTGATTGCGATATCTTTGTTTCTTCCTTGTGGCTTTTCTGGTTGATGTCTGGTTTAGGTATTTCTGACTCATCCAATGGGAGTCGCATATTGATTGATGAGTCAGACTCTGTCTGGTTAGATACAATTTAACAACTGATTTGTTCATGTGTCTCTCTCTGTTCACAGGATTGGCCAAGCGAGTCGGAGCTCGTCTGCTCCTTGCCTCCACTTCAGAAGTGTATGGAGGTACGTTTACAAATATCTCCATTTTAAGGCTTGCACTGATGGAAAGGGGCCACTGAATAATGAGACATTTATCGTATAGACAAACTAACATTGATATTTATATCTCATATGCACACAAATAAATTGCTGTGCTCCTATTTGTGCTTCATTAAGTAGTCACATAGCAGAGCAGTGACCCAAAATTTTGGACAAATCGATCAACGTACACCTGGTTTTTTACATAAGAGACTTGTACTCGTGAAGCTTTAACACTTTAGCTATATGTATCACATTTTGAGTTGAGATCAAAGGCTATAAGGGAGAGGGAAGAAGTGCTTCAACGGCAGTGTGAGAGTGCATGAGTGTGGTATCTGAATAGATTTTGGTAGAGGTTGAACTTTGTGACTGTTCTATGTAATTATAAAGAACCTGATCCCATTTGTGAAGAATGGTGGTGGAAGTGATGTAGTGGAGGCTGCTTTGAGTTCATCTTGAATTACCACACAAATAATGTGGCCTAAAAGGAAATGAAATATTATGGCCATGTCAAAACCTGTAGTATATGCAATTTGGAGGTAAACTGGTAAATAAGCAATAATTACACTGCTGAGAGGTTGTGGCACCTGACTCACAACAACTCAACAACACCTTTTTCTGGTTAATCCCACGTGTCTTTGAGATGTTTATATTTATTTCTTTTTGACTGAAAAGGAGCTGCAATTGATCCTCTGCGGTTTGATGGTTAGATAATCAGCTCATTTGGGATTTGGGAATGAACACAGATCCGTGTCCATCAAGAGAGAAAAGCTCCCAAGTTATAAGTTATGTGTGGTCAAGGTTTTCTTGTTTGTTTTTTAGGTTTATTCTTTTTGTTTGCTCTTCTCTTTATTTTAAGCTGGACAAATGCATGCATGCATTCACTGCATGCATGAAAAGAAACTATTGTCACTAGAAAATGACAGTTCCATCAATTCAGCTGTTGGGGCATTTATTGCCTTCAAACTGTGTAAGAGCTACAATTCTTCATGATGGTTGCTTTAAGGGATTGTTTATCTGAATGTGCATACAAAAATCAATCCTGCTTTCACCCTAGCTTCTGCTCCAGCTGTTAAAATCGGCCTTTTTACGTTAAGCTTAATAAGCCAAGAATATTGAATTGCAATGAAATCCAACAACCACTTTTGTGGTTAATTTTCAATTATATAATTTGAATGTAAACTTTAATAATATTGGTCAACTTTTTTCTCAAAGACCTTTCTTACAGGTACAGTGATTACTAAAGGAAAAGCATTTACTTTCAAACAAATAATTGTGATGAATGGCTGCATTAACAACTACTGCTTGTAATTGCTCCATTTCTCAATGTATTTTTGATGCATAGCAATTACCTTATAATTTGATCTGATCAAAGTTGTTTGCAGTATATTACTTTTCCCAGTTTTATTTATGCTTTATGGTTGTGTCCAAGGGTGTTCATTAAACAGCTTGATTATGGCTCACATCATTCCTACCACTGACTTTCTGCCAAAGCTGCTGACTGTCCAAATATTATTCTCCCTGATTATGGGCATGATCTTTACCCATCATGTTTGAGAATTCAGGATTTACAAGATTCTCCTTACTGATCCTTGTTTCCACTATAGTCTATTGCCAGTGTCGGCTCTGTCTAGCTGAGTTGTTTAACTCATTGTTAAGGGCTGTTCACACAGAGGTGAAGTTTTAATAACTGTTCTACTTCTCTGAGGATAAGCAAGTCCATACCACAGTTATAACAACAGACTTAATTGATTTTTTTTCCTGCTGATGAACGATGTAGCAACTCATAATGCAATAATTGCACCTAATGTAACAAGTATTACATTATTATTGCAATAAAATGTTCATAATGTAATAATTTTCTCAAAATGTAAAAAAATCTTGAGCTCATAATGTAATAAGAATTTTTCAATGTAATAGCAGTTTTTCACAGTGTAATAGGTTATTGTATGAGAAATTTATTGAATTATTAACATGTAATCACAGTTCATAAGGTAATACCAGCACATAAATTAAAATAAGCTATTACATTAAAAGAAAATTAAAGGGGTAGTTCACCCCAAAATGAAAATGCTGTCATAAATTACTCACATTCATTTCGTTCCAAACCCGTAAGACCTTCACCGTTCATCTTCGGAACACAAATTAAGATATTTTTGATGAAATCTGAGAGCTCTTTGACCCTCCCATAGACAGCAATCCAACTGAAGTGTTCCCAGGTCCAGAAACGTAGTAAATACATCAGTAAAACCATGTCCATGTGACATCAGTGGCTCAACTTCACGAGTTACCATCTTCCACCATTTTGGAGAGTATCACAACCCACACGCACGCTTTTCCCTAAGCCAGGAGTGGGGAGCGTTGATCCTGGAGGGTCCCTGCAGAGTTTAGCTCCAACCCTAATCAAACACACCTGAAGCAGCTAATCAAGGTCTTCAGGATGCAGTTAGGTATTTTCTTTTTCCAGGGTTGGAGCTAAACTCTACAGGAGAGTGGCCCTCCAGGATCAGCGTTCCCCACCCCTGCCCTAAGCGTAAACAATGCTGATTACGCCGTGTAGTATCTCATAATATAATAACTGCACATAATGAAGAACTGCACATAATGTAATAAATATTACATTATTATTGTAATGTTCATAATGTAATAATTTTCTCGAAACTTAATAAAATCTTGAGCTCATAATGTAAAAATACATTTTCAATGTAATGACAGTTTTTCACATAATGTAATAGGTTATTGTATGAGAAATTACGTTATGAACACACTGTGGCAACTTATAATGTAATCACAGTTCATAAGGTAATACCAGCACGTAATTTAAAACAACTATTATTATTATATGTTTACAATAACATAATTGTCTTTCAATATAATAAATTTGAGCACAAAACATAGTTTTATTAAAAGAAAATTAGGCTTATTAGGCTGCATTGTGAACTTTTATTTTTTATAAAAATCTTACTAATTTTGTGATTATGACATGCTTAATTTTTGAGATATAGGCCTGGTTTCACAGACAGGGTTTAGACTAAGCCAGGATTAGGCCATAGTTCAATTAGGACATTTAAGTAATTTTTTCTAAACGTGCCTTAGAAAAAACATTACTGGCGTGCATTTTGAGACAAAATAAAGGCACTGATATTTTTTCAAATCAGATTTAGATTTTATTCTGGGATTAGGTTTAAGCCTTGTCTGTTAAACCGGGGGATAGTCATTTAAATGGTTATAAAAACTTGTTTATATTCTACACAAATGTATAGGCCTAATGTATTTATAATTTTGGCGTTATGTTTAGACGGTTTTATCTTCCTGAGGTAAATGTCACATAACTGACACATTCTTCACAGGCTGTTATACTGATGATTTCCCTGGTTAAAACCGCTTATAGGCACAGAAATGATGTGTGATTTGTAAGTTGTACTTTATTTTTCAACATATCCTCTGATGTACATTCATGTGATAACTTGTGTTAAAGTGTGCTCCGTGCTGCCGTTGCCTGAGACAGATAACACGACCTATCCCAGACTACATTAGACTTGGGAAACTTTTATTTGTTTTTTCCAAATTTGTTCATAAAAAATGCCTTCAGTTCAAGGATGAAGGATTTAGTAGGGGCGCAACTGAATTGTTCCTAGCAATAATTTTGATCAGTTAAAATATATTTATATGTAACCACTGTCGTTCTCATCATACCACGGACATTACCTGAAATCCGCATGAAATCAAAATTTACAATATGTATTTTGTTAGCGCACATTGCTAGTCTTAAGGTCAACAATTAATCTGTGCAAGTTAATCCTCTGAAAAAAAAATTGTTTGCTTTGGTAATCTTTAATCAAGATCTGATCATTTGCTTCCACTCTGGAATGGCATTCCTTCTCAGATGACGTTAGTTTGACGGCTTGGGCAGAATATGCTTAACCACGCCCCTCCGACCATTAGTTTGCTGTGAGTGAGAGATGAGAGGAGGAGCGCAAAAATAAAACCCCGACCTCTATTCAATATTCAGTTTCAGTTGGAAATACATTACCACACTGAAATCCAGTCGGCAGCAACTTCCGGATCATGCGGACTTTAAAGTAAATATGTCAGCAAACTGTGCTCTTTCAAACATTTAATGCATGGCCAAAGTAAGAACATAATCTAAGTATTTAAAACATGCAAAGTAGGACTGCCAACTGTTCCTGTAATATGTAACATTCCATATTATATCCATACGGAAAGCAGTTTGTCATGTCATGTCCAGTTTAAGGAGCTAAACACTTACAAAAAGAAAAAAAAAGCATCTCATATTTCTGTTTACAACGTTTGCAGTGTTGAGCAGTGTAGCCAATCACAGACACATCTGTTGAACCGATGAATTGAGATGAGTGATAGGCAGTATTTTGGTGAGTTTATAATGTAATACATTTCTTATAATGTAACAATTGTTATTACACTATGAGCTCAAGATTTTATTACGTTTTGAGAAAATTATTCTGGTGGTGGTTGAGGAGAGACCCCCCACATGATTGTAAAGCGCTTTGGGTGTACGGCAATACACAATAAAGCGCTATATAAATGCATCATTCATTCATTCATTCATTCATTCATTCATGATTGGCTAACATCATTGCATAGGAAACAGCATCAATGCCCCCTTGCTGTTGCATGTGAGTGTCTTGACAACATGAAAAAAATGGTCATTTCCGACGAAAGCATTATGAAATCATTTACTTACAGTTTGTGATGCAGCTGCAGTCAGATCTAGTACAGCTTCATCTTTCAACAAATGTTTCTTTGTGAACTCTCCATTACACCGTGCATCATTTACAAAACAAAATACTCCGATCAATCCTCTGACATGATCTGGGATGCCATTAAAAATAAACTATCCACTTGTTCCTTACACTGGGATCCTTCTGATATCTATACAAAAACATGAACGAGCTGTTTAAAACAAACGCATCAAAGCGAACGTTCTTTCACTCTCTTTGTCCTGACGACAGGCTCAAATACGTGGACTGTGTCAGAAAGTGAACACGCATCTGTATACTATATCTAGTGTAGACAAGATAGTGGCAGTGATTGTAATTTCTGTTAGCTTTTGACGTAACGCAATGTGATACTCGTATTCAGTGTAATCAAGTGTCAGCCGTTAAGTGACTGAATGCCAGTGGGTGGGGCCTATGGTGAGAAGATGACTATTTGTCAATGTCTTGCTCTGGAGGTGGAGTTTATGCAAATATTTGTGCCCAGGTGATGTCATCTTACACCTCAGATCCAAACAAGCCATTTTCAGAGCTTTGTTAAATAAATGCCTTGTTTATAATAAGGAGGACGTTTTAAATTATGTAACTTGCAGGATGTTTTAATGGTACAGAAACTCTTATATGCCAAAAGATCAAGGCAAATTTGATTTCTCATGTCATGAACCCTTTAACCCAAACAAACCCTGCGGCTCCAGCATTTTAAGAGCATGTCTGCTACAGCTTTCATTGATGTGGTTCCAGTTGCGTGAACGCTGGTGTGACTGGCTGCCGCTGCTCTCCGGTGTTTTAACGTTTTATCTTTCACTAAATATGTTATTTTATATTTTTTAAACACTCTCTACCTTTGTTGAACTCCGTTTTGACTGGGTTGGGTCTCGACGAGGTTTCAGGTATGATGACTTAAAGGCTATATGGTCATTCTGGACTTCAGCTCCCCGAGCAGCGAGGAATACTCGGCGGGCTGTTGACCAGAGAGTTTTAGCTAGCTTAGCCAGATCGGCTAGCTCTTCACTGGGTGAAAATGAGCTCAAAGTTGGACTTTTTAATATTCGTTCACTCTCTAACAAGGGTTTCTTCATCAGTGACATTGTGGATGATCATACGTTTTGATTTCTTCTGCTTTTTGGTTGAGACCTGACAGCAAGAGAATTACTTTTTAGAGTTGAATAATGCGTGTCCAACAGGTTTTTTTTTTATATTTTGCAACCTTGTATCTCTAGACGTGGCGAGGTCTAGCGATATTTCACAAATCGATTTGTAAAGCATCTCCATTGACTATATCAACGTACGCATCTTTTGAATCAGTTGCTTTATCTATCAGCGGTCCAACACCTACAGTTCTAGCTGTTGTCTATCAACTACCCAAATACTGTAATACCTTTTTTGATGAATTTTGTGCATACTTATCCTCACTGTGTACCGTATCACCTAATATTATTCTACTGGGTGACTTTAATATTCATGTGAACATTGCTAGTAACTTATTCACAAGGGATTTAATTTCCTGCCTGGACAGTTTTGGTCTCCAGCAATATGTGGACTTTCCAACCCATTCTAAAGGTCACATTCTGGACCTTGTTTGCTGTTCAGGTGTTGCACCACTGGACTGTACAGCAACTGCAATACCCATATCCAGTCATAAATTGCTTTCTTTCAATGTTAATGTTACACTCTCTAGATCCAAACAACAATGTTCCATGACATTCCAGAATATAAAAAAGATCAACCCCTCAGCTTTTACTGTTGCAATCACGGACCTCCCACATAGTGACCATCTCCCTTCCTCTGATGAGCTGGTCTCCTTATATAATTCTGAATTACGGCAGCTCCTGGACAATTTTGCATCTCTCAAAACTCGGACTGTACCGTTCACTAACTCTGCGCCCTGGTTTACTCCTGAACTCCGCCAGCTAAAAACTAGAGGCCGGCATTTGGAACGCCTTTATAAACGAACTGGACTTATGGTACATAGAAAGCTGTATAATGAACATGTTCATCTTTATAAAGATGCTCTTTATGCTGCCAAATATGAGTTTTATTCACATTTAATTATGTCTGGAGATTGTAATACTAAACTTTGTTCTCCACTGTAAATCATATACTGAAACCACCTGACAGCCTTCCTGCACACCTGTATTGCACTGCTCAATGTGATGAATTTGTCTTTTTTCAGTAACAAAATAACCGCTATCCACCAACAGTTGGCTTCTTCGGCTAACCCATATTGTAATTCATTATACAGTGTTTCAATTGATTCCCTCTTATTCTTTTTTTCTTCTTTTAACCTGTCATCTGAATTAGAAATTTCTAATGTTATTTACAAATCTAAATAACATTAGAAATGTTTAAAATGTCTAAATAACATTAGTTTACTTGACCCCATACCAACTCACCTGGTAAAACGCTGTCTTCCTTCTCTTTCTCCTCTTATAACTCGTATTTTTCATACTTCCCTTAGCTCCGGCACTGTTCCATCATCTTTTAGAATAGCTGCTATAACCCCAATTCCTAAAAAACCTGGTGCAGTCCTTAACAATCTAGATAACTTCGGTCCCATTTCAAATCTTCCTTTCATTTCAAAAATTCTTGAAAAAGCAGTTGCAGCGCAGGTCCAAGCTCACCTTAGTAATTATAACTTATTATTACTTGTTTTCAGTCAGGATTTTGTCCCAAGCATAGTACGGAAACCACCTTGGTGAGAGTAACTAATGATCTGTTAATGGCTGCTGATGGTGGGTCCTTATCTATTCTTGTTCTGCTTGATTTGAATGCAGCTTTTGACACCATTTCACACAATATTTTGTTGAACCGTTTATCTGCTATTGGTATCTCTGGTATTCCTCTCGCCTGGTTTACTTCATACCTTTCCAACCGTACGCAGTTTGTACAACTAAAAAGTTTTCATTTTCATCCCTTTTCTGTTAGCTGTGGCGTCCCACAAGGCTCTGTTCTAGGTCCCCTGTTGTTCCTAATCTGTCTTCTCCCACTTGGTAATATCTTTTCTAAATTTGGTATTAAATTTCACTGTTATGCTGATGATACACAACTTCATGTATCTACTAAGCCTGACTCCATTCTTCCACCTTTCTGCCTTACTAACTGTCTTCACAAAATAAAAACCTGGTTCTCTGCCAATTTTCTTAAACTTAATGACAGTAAGACTGAAGTACTCCTTATAGGAACTAACTCTATTCTCTCTAGCTCCTGCAGATTTTCTTTATCCATTGATGGTTCCTCTGTTTCTCCTTCTCGCCAGGTTAAGAACTTTAAATACCTTTGAGAGCACTTTTCTTCATTTGAAGCTCATATTAATTAAGTAACTGTCTTGTTACTTTCATCTTCGTATTACTGTTTAGTTTTCTGCTTCATCTCTCACCCACACAGTACTGCTATTCTTGTTCACTCACTTGTCACCTCTCGCATCGACTACTGTAATTCTCTTTTATTTGATTTACCACACAAGCTTCTCCATAAACTCCAGCTGATTCAGAATTCTGGTGCTCATTTCGTAACCCGGACTCCATCTATACAACACATTACTCCGTCTCTTTAACAGCTTCATTGGCTTATTTAAAATTCTTCTGTATTTAAAATTATTCTCCTTGTGTATAAAACTCTCCATAACCTCGCTCCAACTTACCTCTCAGATCTCATTCAGCCCTACACTCCTTCTCGAACCCTTCGTTCTTCCTCACTGGGTCTCCTCCGTACACTCACGGCTCTTTTAACCACCATGGGTCACAGAGCCTTTAGCTGTGCTGCTCCTCGCATTTGGAATTCTCTCCCAGCTAAGATCCGCAATTTAGACTCGTTATCTCAATTCAAAGCTAAACTCACTTATTCAGAATAGCTTATCCTACATGATTACTGTCTACACTCAAATCCATTTTTTTTTTTTTTGGCTTTTATTTTTTTGTCATTTTGCAACTGCTGCTTCTCTTTTATGGTTGATTGATATTGCTATTTATTGTTATTTATTGTTGTTTTGTTTATTGCTCCTGATGAGTGATTTGAAAGGTGCCTTAAATAAAATGTATTATTATTATTATTATTATATTACAATTCCACCGTTCTGACGGCATTGTGTTTGCACCACAAACTCACACAGTCACATGATAAGTGCACTTAATTTCCATTAACTCCTGTCTCATTTGTTTTGTTTGGGTGGTTAATACATTCTTTGAAGTCCACTGTGTAGATATTTCAAATTTAATTTCCATCCTCTTCTGGTTACTCATATGTATCCCTCACAATTATCATGCAGGTTGGTATAAACAGAGATGTCACCTTTGACCTCTGTGTCTTGTGATGTGCCTTTCCTCCAAATGACTTAATTAGTCCACTTCAATCCCCTCTGCTGTCTCACCATCCCCTTACATCACCTGACCTCATCGAGTGTTTTCCTTTAAGAGCTTCTTTTATCTGTTGGGCCTTATAGCTCTGGTGTTGTCTGTAATTCAGCTCTGTCTCTACTGTCACCTCAGTCATCAGGAGACTGTTTGCTCAGCCTGAATTGCAGCTTTCTGGCATTGTTGAGACCCATCATTGCTCTGAAAATGCTTTCTCAGTCCCCAATGGAACTAATGGAAATCATTTATTTTGGTCTTCTTTCCCTGAAGATAGCTTTGCTGCATGCTCTTACACTGCAAACTATTCTTTACAGTTTTGCTCCAGGCCATTTTGAAGGTGTCACTTTAGGTTGCAATGTAATGAGCTTCACCACACACATTAATGAGATTTTAAGAGTCTTTAACACAAATGGGGTCTGTTCTTTTATATTTTTCTAATTTTATTTTTTTGCCGTCTTTTTGTTGTTGTTGTTTGTTTAGTATTTAAAAGGGGTGCATAAACTGAGATCTGAAATCAGGAAAAAGACTTGAACTCGGTTGTGTGGTTGTGCATGTGCACAGCCCACTGATTATTTCATTTTTAAGGTTCATGCATTTTTATTGTCATCAGAGATTGTTCATGTCATCAGAGAACTGAGGTTACTCAAGTTACCTAACATTTTTTCCACCTGCACATACTTGCTTTAAGCATTCTGTCCTACCGACTGTAAAATCACAGTAACACACAGCCTTGTCATCGCAGCTGGAATGTGCCATGCTCACACACATGGTGTTTGTGTAATCACATAATAGGCTTGCAATCAGGCGAGTGCTTTTCCTTGCTAAAAAGGCCACGTAAGTAGGCTGTCCTTGTTTTGTCCTCGTTGTGTAGTCTGGCATTTTAGCTGGCCATCCTTCATTTATAATGCTATTCATGAGAGTTTTCATGTTTTTATTCATGTCCACAGAGTTAATTATAGAACTACTGGACCTAAAAATCCAACTCTTCCTGTTAAACTCCCAGGTTCTCTCTGACACTCTCCCAAAATCAGTATTTGATGCAGGCGCAAGTACAGGTTTTACCATGACATGGCTTGTCTTTAAAGATTTATGTAGCTCATATCATTTTAAATATTTTCCAGTTATGAGCAGTATTATTTTCTTGCCTCGTGTTAGAGCTGTTAATTCAGTTCACCGATAAATTATTTATAATAAACACTTCAACATTCATTAAAAATGGTCAATTGTCAATTTTGATGGACATGTCAACTACATGGACATTCTTGTAGTTTTTGCACTGCTCAAGAGAACAGTGGTATAGATACAAATACGTAGATATAAAAGATATACAATATTTTGACCTGTCCCATTTTATTATGCAGAGATCATAAGTAAGCCATTCATATTTTAAATTCCCTGAAGACTGTCAAAACTCTGGCTCTGTGATGCAGAAGTTCTGTAGATAGGGGTCTTTTGGAAGCATGTTTGCAAACATCATTATATTTGCAGTTCCATTGAATTGGGGATGCTGTTTAAACAGTAATAAACAGCTTTAATCATTGACTTTTTCTTTGCTTTGCTTCTTCCCTGTGATCTTTCTTTTGATTTTTATTTTATTTTTTAAATTGATGAGGCCATGTCTTCTGGCCTTTTCATCCAGTTTTGATTGGAATTGCTAGTTTGGCAAGCTTGGAGCAATGTGGAGAATAGTGATGGGTTACTTTATAGTTTTCAACCTTTTCTGTCCCAGAGATGCTCCATGCGACTCCCAGCCACCAAGGGGGTGGCGTCAAATGTACATGACAGATTGACATTGTATCATCATTTCGTTATTAACATAACATACATTAAAGTGATAGTTCAACATAAATCATATTCTCATCCTCATGTTGTTCCAAACCTGTATGAATTTTGAAAATATTTTGAAGTCTAATTAATTTAGACTTATTTGTATTGTCTTCTTCTGGATTAAAAACAGGCATGAGTCATGAGTAATTAGATGTGACTTGGAGTCCTCATGTACGTCAGCAGTCTCTCTATTTATAGGCTCTTATAAACAGAAACAAATAAAAGTTTGTTTGCATAAGTTGGTCAGAAGTCAGAGTTCATTACCACGGCAACTGTTTACGTGTCTGGATTTGAATGCGTTTCTTGTGTATGACAAATATCTGTGTACGTGACAGGTGGCAAAATTTCAAGAAAAGCTTGATGTGTACTTACACATCAACTTGCATAACTACACATTATTTTAGGGTATTCTATTTGTTTGGATATTTATATCGGGTTTGTTGTCGTTTGTAATTTGTAACGTTTCCCCTTTAAACCATTATAACATTTCATACGTGTTTTCTCTCATAACCAGTCTTTTCTGTTTTATTCTAAGTCAAAATACTCCCTCACATTGCTTCTCTTCTGAATGGACATTTGTTTTAATTTTAATATAATTTTTATAATTTAATACATTTTAAATTTAATATTTGTTTTGTGCACTTTTCAAAATGTATTTCTTAAAATGCAACATATTAACATGACAGCATTTATAGAAATACGAAGCAGAACATAAATGTGACCCTGGACCACAAAACCAGTCTTAAGTCGCTGGGGTATATTTGTAGCAATAGCCAAAAATACATTGTATGGGTCAAAATTATCCATTTTTCTTTTATGCCAAAAGTCATTAGGATATTAAGTAAAGATCATGTTCCATAAAGATATTTTGTAAATTTCCTACCGTAAATATATTAAAAATGAATTTTTGATTAGTAATATGCATTGCTAAGAACTTCATTTGGACAACTTTAAAGGCAGTTTTCTCAGTATTTTGATTTATTTTTTGCACCCTCAGATTCTAGTTTTTTAAATAGTTGTCCTATCCTAACGAACCATACATCAATGGAAAGCTTTTTTTTAATTCAACTTTCAGATTTTTTAGAAATATCAGTTTCAAAAAATTGACACTTATGACTGGTTTTGTGGTCCAGGGTCACTAGTATCTCTTAGAATCCTATTGTGTCTGTTTAGTAACCATGTAAATTTCCCTTGTTTAGCCTGAAGAGAAGTGGGACAGTCATAGAAACTGCAAACATGTTTTGAGTCCATACGAGTTTCCCGCTGACATTTGGAAATTCTTTGTGGTTTTAATATGTATATTATAATGCCTTAATATCGTACCTCATATTGACTACATAAATGAAATCATAACTTGATTGTATTAAAAAAGTCATGTAAATGTCATCTGCTTGTGTTGCCAGGTAATTGGTTTGCATGTAAACCAGTAAAAAGGGTTATTTCAATAAGCTGATAGTTATCAGCGTATTAGTGTGAATGAATGTCACTGCTCTATGGAAATGAAACATGCTGCCTTACTCCAAACTAATTAAACTCTATGAGGGTGTATTCACACCAGGAAAGTCCGATAGTTCACTTGCTTTGGTCCGGACCAAATAGAATGTTTTTTTTTTTTTTGTTTTTTTTTTGTTTGGTGCGGTTCGCTTTCACACTGCCCTTTTTGCAAGTGAACCAGAAATTTTAAACAAAACAACACGTGTGCCAAGGTCATCCATTCATTGGACAGAAATTCTCAAGCAGGGAAAACAGGAAGTGCAAAAACAGGCTAATCATGGATATCTTTCGTAGTGCAATTTTTATTCTTTTACTGATTTGCTGTTATGAGATACTAACGCAATATGAAGAAACTTATGAGCATCAAATGAGACAATGTCATACGATGTAATTACAACTTGCCGAAAATAAAATCTATAGATATAAAATACTTAAAGCATATCAAAATGTTAGTTTAAACATTTAACCTAGATAAATGTGCGCTAGGCGCATATCCAATCATTTACGCAGAGAGTGGAAGCTGAAGTGCGCTTCAGGACATCAGTGAAAACAAATTAAATATTCCGTAATTGTTGCTCATAAAGGTAAGAATAATACATTGTTCGGAACTGTAAAGGGTCTATTTTTATTTGTGTGCACTCACAATATCAAGAAAACGTAGTGCTTTTCTAAAATAAAGTAAACTAATAGGATGCACTCGTCCCGGTCTTGAACAGGAGCGCTTCACAAAAATGAAACGAAACTCAGTGAATATTTTCCTTTCAGACATGATGAATATATATATATATATATATATAGAAAGCTTTGAATTACTACAAAACTAAATAATTCATATCCAAAACAAAAACTCTTTCATTATAATTCGTAAAGATGCATTTCTTTCTAAAGGCGCATCCAATGAGGAGATGGCGAGTCAGGATTTTTAGCTTCATCTTTGTGACACTGACTCAGAAAACACTAGTTTATTAATAAATAATTAAAATATCCCCTTACTATTTCCCGCAGACACATTCATTGCAAATTTTGCTGGGGCTTTGCGGCAAGCTTTAGCCTATTTAGTGCGCTCACATCACGTTGCTGTGGGCTATATGGTCACGAAAACTCATATTTTGCACACGTTTTTAAGCATTGCCGGTTTAAAAACAAGCGATTTAAGCTATTGAAATGCAAACAACAGCACTATATGCGCGAGCTGCGTGTTTCTGAGCGTGATTTCTGCAATTGGGTCGGATCGAGGCCGGTTCATATTCACACCTTATGCGAACCGTACCAGAGTTCGTTTGGAACCGAACCGAGACCACCTCTTCAGCTGGGTCTCGGTTCGGTTGTTTGGTGCACACCAGAGTGCGATTGCTGTATTCACACCTGCCCAAAAGATCCGCACCAAAGGGGGAAATGAACCAGAGTTCGTTTTAATCAAACCAAACAAGAGAGGTGTGAATACACCCTTAGATATAAAGTCTGTTTTTGTTTTTGTTTTTGTTTGTTTGTTTTTTGTTTGGTTTTTTTTTTTTTTTTTGGATAATGCATGTTACACTTTAACAAAAAAAAATTGAAAAAATCCATAGAAAAACTGATAATATTCTAACAGAAAAATACCAGTACATTTTCCTTTAGGTTTAAGAACATTTCCTTCAACCCTAGAAACACAACGCAATACAATGTGCAATACAAAATGTGGATAAAACACCTGTGAAAAATCGATAGGGAAAATTCCTTCATATTAACATTAGGGGTGTGAATCGGCACTGGTTTCACGATTCAATTCGATTACGATTATCATGTCAACGATTCAATTCGATATCACGATGCATCACGATTATATCAAATTTATTTTGAGCATTTTTATTAAATTATATAAGTAGGCTAGTTTTTAAAATAATCATGTGAATTAATAAATTCATATATTAATTAATAATAAATTAATTATTGTTAAGAATTAAAATAAATATAGCTTTAAAACATGCAAGCAAAGGGGGAAAAAGACCATTGCAAGTGATAAACAAAAAGCACATTTAGTGTCTAAGAGTGCTTTAAGTATCCAAAAGTTTACAGACAAACATAGTTATGGCTTTTTCTGGTTTCCTCCGCATTATTGCCATTTGATTATTACTGATGAGATCATAAACAATGGCAGCTTTAATAGGCTGCATTCACACTAGTGCACAGATCTGTTTTAACATATCAGATGTTTTGTCCTGTTCTCAAAAACATAACTGACTGTTTACACATTAATTCCAAATCATAAATGTGTTCGGAGATGCAAGTGCGTATAACGGCAGCAGCGAGCTTCAGGACAAACAAACACAAAGCGCACATGAAAGTATGTCAGTATGTGAGTTTCGTGCATCTAATATGTACTGCATTCCAAACGGCATAAATGAAAGCATATCTAAAGTAAAAGACTAAAATAATCGAGTGGAAGCACAGTCAAGCAATACGCATGTGTCTCACAGCGCATATTCTGTGCAATGAAGCCAGATTGTCTCTAGCGCGCACACGTGCCATATGCGAGAAAAGGCCAAGCTCAGACTTAAAAATAGAGAGTGCATTTTTAACACTTGTGTGACAAGCATGTATGCGAATGATGTCAGTAGGCTATAATCGATTATGGTCTATTAAGGTTTATGGTCAGAAATAGTAGTCCAAGGACCTTAAGCTCAGGGTGTTGATGGGTAATGGTTAATTATTACCAATACTCTTTGCTGTCTTGTCAGCCCAAAGTAAATTGTGAGATGAAGGGAGTTTCTACCATTTGGACAGGTGGGCCGAGGAAACTTGATGATTAATGTCACATTTGCTTGAAATGAGTTGCTGTCTGTCACTGTGTTAATCACAAATGCCATCCATACCTAATCTGAGTGTGTTTATAGATCGGCCCACTAATATTTGTGACGCTCAAGTGCTCCTGTCAATAAAGCAAAAGGGCAAACAGACCAAATACAAACACATTCTGAAATGCATGCACATTTTTCAGTCCAGTTGTTATGCTACTACTTTCTTTTTTAAATTAGGAACAAATGGAAGCAATTTAACTTGTGGCTTTAGACTACTAGATGAAAATTTGAAGATATCGATATCAGGATCTCATGTATGAATGCAGTATTGTCAAGACAAAAAAAAAAAAAAAATCAGTGAAAATCTAGTAATACATCTAGAGCTTCAGCTGCATATAATCCTGACACCCATAAACCTATTACTGCATGTTCACTGAATAATTAACACTTGCAGCAGAACTCGTGGTGTTAATGAGGTTTGCGTGTGTCTGTCTCTCACAGGAAGGAGTGGAGGTGAGAGTGGCTCGGATCTTCAACACCTTCGGGTCTCGCATGCACATGAATGATGGCAGAGTGGTCAGTAATTTCATTCTGCAGGCTTTACAGGGAGAGCCGCTGACAGTAAGACCCATTCACCTCATTAAATAATGAACCATATACTGCGTTAATAATACCTCCTAACTCTTAAATCCTGCTTTGACTCAGTTTGTTACTTAAATTTGTAAACTCCTATAAAACACACTTTAATTGACCTTTTTTTAAATCCCTTTTTTATTTTATCTACAAACAGTGTCTAAGAGTGGGCATTCATACAGAATGCTGACCTATCAAAAACTGTCATCTCAAATCAGTTTTTTTTTGTTCGTTATTATGATGTTAAACAGATGGTTTTGGAAATGACATGAATGATTTTGCAATAAAATATTTTTTCCTATGGCTAATTTTAAATGCACTCTAATATTTTCACATTTGTAATTAAACATAACCAACCATGGTTTTTCTAACCAACCATAAAATGCTTTGAAAAACAGCAAAGAAAATTTAAACCAGTTTTTTAATGTGACATTCATATACCAAAAAGAAAAAAACTTAAACATAAAAGTGTCTTGGTGTAGAATCACCCTTAAATGTGAATGCTTCCTTATTGTAAACGCTTCAGCTCACTTGAGGATTTTAAATACTGATTTACTGTTCCTCAGTCGCCTTGTAGGAGCTTCTTCTCTTGCTGCGTGTGCTCTGGTGTATAATTAGGATTCTGTTTGTTTTGCCTTTTTCAGGTTTACGGTTCAGGTTCTCAGACAAGAGCTTTCCAGTATGTGAGGTAAGCAATGACAAAAAAAATGAAATAAATGTATGGGTGGGTTTTCATTTGTTTTGCATCTATCTACAAAAAAAAGAGGACACAGATGCAAAAGTAAATAGGATGAAAAATACTTTGAAAATATAAAAACAACAAAATCTGGGAACATAATACTATGATTGGCTGATTTTCCCATCATTTTGATGTTGTTCAAATGAACGTTGAATGTTCAAAGTGTCCACAAGTGGACTGAAAGAGAAAATGATCTGTGAAAGATGTGTTTAAAGTCAGCATTCAAACAAAACAAATAAATTATTTAATTGGCCTGTTCTGTATAAATAGGCAATGTTACAAATTTGAGGAAAAAACTACAGTCATGAACAAAGATTTACGTAACACATCCATCTGTCCCTTTTTCCCCATTTCCATCTGTTTTCATGTCACCTAGTTTTCTGTATTATTCCTTTTTAATGTTTTTGTGCATCTGAATGATAAGAGCAGAGAAAAAAAGCCCATCTGGTCTCTGTAATGTGAAAAGAACAGCATAAATGAAACACGTGAACAAACAAAAGTATTAACATGAGTCTGACAGCATCAGCGCAGTCCCATGTTTTGTCTTAATGAAATGAACCTTTGGGAAAAACAGATCTTCCTGACAGATTGCTCCATGGCATTTTCAAGGACGGAGGTCTGCTTTTGATGGGATTACTAGTGCTTTCTGGTAATTGCGTTGAAAGTATTTCAAAGGCTGAACTCTGTTTTTTGATTTAAAAGGCTGCAGAGTTTGTGTACAGACTGATAATGTAGTGGTGCTTTGGTGGAAGCAAATTTATCAGTTATTAATGGGCTTTGGACTCGTCCTCGTGATATAAATGGAACTGTGGCATTCTTGGGAAGTGAGGTGTGTGTGTATATATAAATATAAATATAAATATATATATATATATATATATACACACACACACATTTCTCACTTCCTAAGAATGCCACATCATGCAGTTTGACTGATAAGGTGAACATCTTTTAGCTATTTTTAGTGGAAACAGATATTTTAGCCTATATGTATTGCAGTGTAAATACAAATGTCTGACTCGGCACATTCACTGATGAAGTATATTTATACAGTTTTCTTCAAGTTGTATCCTTCGAATACAGTGGTATTTTTCATAATGTTGTGGAGATGCCTTCACGTGACATCAACACCTCAGTGCAGCTGCGGTTGTATTGAAACTATTCAAACTGGACAATGGACCGCCAAATCCAACAGTGTCAGCCGTAAGCTAATATCAGAGTAAAAGTGCGCATCATTGATCAATGTTCGCGTTACAAAAATATTTTCTCGTAACATGACATCTGCTGGTATTGTGCACTTATAGCACTCTTCGCTGTCATTAAAACATAGCATGCCACTGGAAAAGTGATCAATTGTGCATCCACTGCAAATTATGTCTAAAATTCATATAATGTTGGTTTAACTTCTGCGTGATGACTTTCAGTGCTTATCTCCACTAATGAGTGTATAATATTTCATGTAAATGTGTATATCGGCATGAAAACAGTTTAAAATCTTTGTGTACTTTATTCATGTTCTCACTCGAGGAAAAAGAGTTTGTACGCATGGGTCAGAGTTTGCGTGCTGGTGCGCAAATTTTCCAGTCAAGTTTGTTTTTATAAATCCCACCTTTTGCGTAGGAAGTGGCGTACGCCTCTTTCAGGGCAGGTTTTGTACCTGGTAGAACCTGATATACTGTCTGTAACAGGACTTGTGGCATCGCACCTCCAGAGACACAGAATCTTTATGAAACAAGAATGCTATTGTCCTCTTTCATCCATCACAGCCTATCACTTAATAAAATCAGATAATAAAAAAACTATAATTAAATTAATGTGTAAATAATAACCATTAAACAAAAACTGTGTTTGCACTTTGCAGTTAAACAATACTGTGTTCTGGCTGTAGCTGTATGCAAAACATCAACATGCAAATCTGTCTCTGACTGTACAATAAATGTTAAATAAATAGTCTAATTTAAAGTTAGCCATGGTACCCAGCATATGGCATAAAAGTTCAAACGTGTGTAGTTTGTTTTTACGTACCTGCTGACAACGTTTCTGCCTGTGAAAGATGGTCCTTCTGGTGTTTGCCTGCCACAGTAATGTACTTGTCCGTTTTTTTTTAATTTATACACAAAGCCGAGACCATGTTTGAATGTTTCTGCTATTTTCTGGTTCTCATCCTGCAAGCCAAGTCACTGGTTGATGCCGTTTCTGAATGTATCCACCGAGTGCGTGTAAAATCCTTTGTTTTTCTTCGTTTATGGATGTGAGATGCTTATAGCGTTATTTATAATACATTTTACATCATTTTGAAGAAGGTCTGGCCATAAGTTCCTCTTCTTCACTACTCTGTAGTGATGACAAGGGCACAGACATCTTGGACTCATGTTTACATGTCGTTCCGAAAAGCGGCCACCTTATTGGTCTAGCAGGAAGCACGTGGCGCAAAGCCTCATCATTAACGATCAAAATACGATTATGTGACGAAAGAACTATTGCCGACATTAAACTCTAATAATAAAAAATAAACTGCAGGTTTACACATGGAGGACTTTTATTTTCTCACTCAAAACCAATAGATCTTTAGTGCCCCATGTATGGGAACGGGATTAAACGAAAAACGGCTTCACCTTATGGCCTAAAGAAAGAACAGAACCACAGTTAAGAATATTCTAGCTGCATTCATTATTTTATATTCAACACTTGAATGTGGGTAAAAATATAAAACTCCTACATGTTTTTGGAAGCAGCGATGCTGTACTAGAAGGACTGTGACAGCACCCCATACTGTATAGCAAGGAAAACACAAATTGGCAGAATATCTTGTCAATGGCAGGGAAATGTTATAAATGACGGAAAATCCTGCCATTGACGCGGAAAGAGTTAATAGAATCTAAATATTGTCCAGATGTTTTGCATGTATAGTATTAATGATATTTAAAATTTTCATAGTATAAATGGCACTTTATTTGTGAAAATATATACCTGCCTTTTAATTTTAAGGAAAGCGGTCACTTGCAAGCAGATTTGGGGGCACCTTTCATTGAATCTGAGCTTAGTTAAGGCAAACCTGTCACAAGACTGATCACAGTCTCAGGAAAAGAAGGGTGATTTCCCAGTCTGTTGGTGTAGTTTGGTAAAATATATCATTTTGACAGGGAGGTCTGGCAGAGACATCTTGTAGCATCAACCCTGTTTATGGAAGTTAGTGTTGTATGGCCTTCACCATTTGTGTCAGGAATTTTGTAAATTTCTTCTTGATCTGACCATCACAAGTATTTCATCAATTGACTGTTCTCAAGGAGCTTGATTGACAGGTGATCTGACCAGTCAGAACACGGATATTATGTGCAGTCGTCAGTGTTGCCAACTTAGCAACTTTGTCGCTAGATTTATCGACTTTTCAGACCCTTCTAATGATTTTTTTTTCCAAAAAGCGACTAGCGACATTTCTAGCGACTTCTTGGACAAACCTTAGCGAGTCTCTGTAACTCTTTCTTTTGAGAGACAATAACTTTATACACAGTGCACTTTCAGATTTAAAACTTGGCAGGGTGTTTTCATTCACTCACACGCTGCATGAAAGGTAACTTTCAAAAATCCATAATGGGGCACTTTAAAACGAATCCCAAGCCGTTTCATGTTGACATCAACATGTCAATATGATGCTCAGTTTCAGCTCTAGGAAGAGTCCTGGTTGTTTCAAACTTCTTCCATTAAGGGTAACAGAGGCTACATGATTCTGTGAACCTTTAATGAAGCTGAATTTTTTTTCACGACTCTTCCCCAGATGTGTGGCTTGACACAAACCTGTTTCTGAGCTCTACAGGCAGTTCTTTTGACCTCAGGGCTTGGTTTTTTGCTCTGATATGCATTATCAGCTGTTAGACCTTTTATTAAGATGTGTGTGCCTTTCCAAATCATACCAATTCAATTGAATTTGCCACAGGTTAACTTCACTTGAAGTGTAGTAACATATACAAGCAATATGAATGCTCCTGAGCTAAATTTCTACTGTCCCAGATAAGGGTATGAATACTTATGCAATGGAATCATTTTAGTTTTTATTTTTAATAAATTTGCAAAGATGCTAAAAACCTGTTTTTTTCTTTACAATTATGGTGTATGGAGTGGATTGATGTGGGGAAAAAAAGTAATTTAAAGCAGTTTAACATAAGGCAGCAACAAAACAAAACGTGAAAAAAATGAAGGGGTATGAATACTTTCGCAAGGCACTGTATACAAATTAAGAAATCTTTTCAACGTTGACTTTATCTTAAGGCGGCAGTAAGATCCCATCCTACACTGCCTTGGTAGGGTATAGTAGGGATGCACCAAAATGAAAGTTCTTGGCCGAAGCCGAACAAAATGAAACACTGGGCCGAAGGCCAAATACCGAACACGGTTTTTTGCATTTTTTTCCACCATGTAGGCCTATTTTGCCATTTTTTTCACTATTGCATAAATTAAATAGCTAAAATGTGCTTTTTACTGTTTTTTCCTGCTTTTCAAATAAAAAAAAATCAATTACAAAACAATTTAAAAATATTTACTTAACACTGAACATTTTTTAACATTCTATCAGACATTATACCAACAAAGCACAATTTAACTTAAAATGAATAAGTTGCTGAATTAATATTTTTTGACCATTTTTGAGACCCCCTTCTTGAATCAGGCATGTATTTTTACTGTACAAATAAATGCAGCCTTGCTGAGCAGAAGAGACTGCTTTTAAAACATTACAATATATTACAGATCCCAATTTGGACACTATGTGTGAATGTTATAATAAATGTATAGAGCTGTTGTAGGGTAATTATTTATCATTATTATTGTCTTATTTTTTAATTTTATTGTTACAGAGCAACAGTAAAATTACAATACTAACATTTATGAATGTTGATGGCGTTAGTTAGATTTTATTTTGGCAGAAACCCGCAGGAAGATCTTAGTGCTTCTTTTTGTTGACAACAGCATGCAGATATTTAAATGATTCTCATTACAAATTTGTCATGATTGGAACAATTTTAAAGTCTGGTAGTGTATGATGCCCAGTTTTCCTTTGTCACTATTTACAAAGTCAGTAAGTGTATGATGTCTGGTGTTTTAAAAATCTGTTCAGATTTTAAAAGTCGTGTAGTGTATTCCAGCCTTAAGCCATCATAAAATCTGCCTCTTTTGCCCTCTTTTGATCAAGACTTTTCACCACTTGTTTAATCAGTTTTAATATTGTCCCTATACATGTAGCCTGAGCTGCTCTCATCTACTTTCCGAATAAGGTTGTCACAATATCAGATTTCCAGTAGTTGATACCAATACCAGTGAAAATGCACAATTTTTATGTCTAGTTTCAATATCAAAAGTTAAATATTAATATACTATATATGGTCTGGAAGAAAAGATATGAGTCAAACATCACACTAAAGAAAATATGAGATGATCAGAGGTGAAGTGAACTCATATATAAGCATGGCACCTGTTTGAAAACGTGGATTTTCACAGGCTTTGATACCCCTCACAGAGTCAGAGCCCACACCACTCAAGGAGATGTCGCCGCAGCTCTGGTCTGATTCATCCTAAAGATAAATACAGAAGTGTTATCTCATATAAGCAGTGTGAAGAGAAGATGGACCTGTATGAATGAGCTCATAGTGTTATTAAAGGGAAAGAGACCAATTCACATCTATCAATTCCTGCTGTATTGACAAATCAAAGGCAGCTCTTGTGGCTCATGCACATCTAAAAGGAATAGTTCACCTCAAAAATAAAAACTCTGCCCTGAATTACTCCCCCTTATGTTATTCTAAACCTGTTGTTTGTTTGTTTTCTTTAACCATGGACCACAAGAAGTTTTGTCAGAAAATTATAACAGAATTATAATTCTTGGGTGAACCATGAACTATGACTTCAAGAAAATTCTCTCTTTTTTTAAATTATATTTTTAGTCATTTTTCTTTTATTCGTTAGTACAGAGAAAGAGAGACAGGACGTGGTGGGATTCTAAATCCAAAAACCCTGACATTGGTGGTGTTACAATTAGTTTTCAAGGATGACATTTCAGCAAATATTTGGCACTTTTTTTATTTTTCTAACTTTAATGTTATAAAAACTTAATTGAGTGTTTGTATGCAAATCAGCTCATTTTAACCTTAAAAAATATAGTAATGTAGTACCAACTGACTCTCATGTATATTTTACAGCATTAGTTGAACGATTTTTCTTTTCCTTGACAAAATTTGCCATGTACTGTGCCTGATTTATATCCAAAATAATATTGAATCGAATCAAATCAAATTAAATCGAATCAAATCGCAAGCTTGTGAAGCATGAGAAGATATATTTATTTTTACAGTGCCAGGACTTTTATTTTGACTGCACTGAGAATACCAGCGGCTAAGTGCAGATGCACAAAGAGCTCTTATTCTCTGAACAGTTCTGTCTTTTAAAGGGGTCATATGATGCGATTTCAAGTTTTCCTTTCTCTTTGGAGTGTTACAAGCTGATTGTGCATAGATAAGATCCCTGAAGTTGCAAAGACTAAAGTCTCAAAAGCAAAGAGATATTCTTTATCAAAGTTAAGACTCTGCCACGCCCACCTAAAACGGCTCGTTCAAACACGCCCCCACATCTCTACATCATGATGTGGGGAGATTTTCATAACACCGCCCAAACATACACGCAGTGAAAGAGAGCGGAACTATTATTCTCGCTGTAGTGTTGTTGCTGCCGCCGGCGCCATGTCCTGGAGACGCTGTGTTTCCTTGTGAA